>JAFFST010050745.1:247010-267462 GCA_022414735.1 Noturus placidus | reverse complement strand
GGCCATGATGGTTTGGATTTTTTTTCACCTTTAATAATAAACACCTTCATTTACAAATTGCATTTTGTGTTTACTTGTGTTGTCCTTGACTATTGTTTAAATTGGTTTGATGTTCCGAAACACTTAAGTGTGACAAACATGCAAAGGAACAGGAAATGAGGAAGGGGGCAAACACTTTTTCACACCACTGTATTAGTTGAGTGTCTGTTTGATGTTCCATGTTGTCACTATAACCAGCAGCTATTCGACCTGTCTGGTGATCCCGCACCATCAGATCTGTCTTTGCTAATTGTCAAATCTTTCAGACATGTCTAAAGAAAGGCACAAACCACAGATGGAAGGAATGCACAGTTTTGGCAAGTTCCGACAGCTATAATTCCTGCAGCTGAGAATTAAACACACCTTCAGCGTCATGTTTGTGATGTGTGCCAGTCTCGGCTCACGCCTCCTGCACGTTTGGACTAGAATTCTGGATTAGATTTTTTACATTTCTTGTAAATTATTCTGTCTGAAATATGCATAGCTGCGTGTGAGGAATGGTTCTGGTGTATTTCTGTCTGGAGCTGTTTTTTAAATTATATTTATCGCATGTTTTGTAATATTTATTGTGCATGTTCAACCCAACAAGCATCGATATAGATCATATGGTTGGACCGTGCTGAGAACATGTGAATGGAGTCGAATGCAATTGATATGAACAGTTCTGCTGCGTTTGCCATGGAAGTTTTGCACTCAAGTTTCAATCAGTCAACAGTTGATAACTTCAATAAAATAGACTTCATGTGAAAACTATAATGGAATTTCCTGGTTACACAATTGCACTATTTGATCATGATGTAGCCGGTTATAGATGGGATTTCTTTATAATCCACTGTCACCCAGAAGAGGAGTGGTTCCCTTTTGACTCTAGTTGCTCTCAAGGTTTCTTTCTCGTATTGTCTTGGAGTTTTTCGTTGCCACCGTCGCCAATGGCTTGCTCGTTATGGGTATGTTTAAGTAGAGATGCAGTTGCTTTGGTTTAAAAACATCTGATGATCAGGGCGGATTATATCCTGTCAATCAAAAGACGGTGGGAAAACACATCGATTTCGTGCTGTGTGTAAAGATGTCTCTTGTGTGGAATGACGATAAAACTGCAGTTTGTAATCTCTGTAATCTGCTAAAATTTTAACCCAGGAGGGAGGAGCAGTGAATCGGGAGTTTCGGCATCAAGTCGGAATTTTTTTTTTTTCCCCCCCTCGAGCAGCTCACGGTGAATTAAAGCAGTATACTGATGAAAGATTTAAATGAAGATGAGTTGACAAATTATTTATATTGCACAGAAATATATATTTGTAGAGTAGTGTATTTCATATCCAGGTAATGTTAAATAAATATATATATATATATATATATATATATATATATATAAGTTTATATAATATACGACCAGTTTGATGTTCAGTGAAGTAGAAATGTTTTCGCTTGTGGTGAGTGAATGACTGAATTCTAACAAACCTCGTGTTAGTCTCACAATGTTAATATGAATTAATAACATTCAATATGTTACGAAATCTTACTTTATTCTTCAGAATTTAGTTCATTTGTTAATGTTAATTAATGTGTTTTCTGTTTGAGACCAGTTATTGTGAAACAACTTGGAAAGAGTAAAGTGTTTTTTTTTTTTTTAAGTTTTTTTTGCATTTCTTTCAGAATTGTGGAATTAATCATTATTTTAAAAGAAGGCATGAAAGGCAGAACTATCGTCGGTTATCGGTATCTGCTGATATCACTCTGAATAATGTTTTCATTTTGCAAAGAAAACATTACACTGTTGTGTAGTATTTGCTGTATTAAAGCGGTCAAGCACACACATGGTCACAAACCACACGGCAAATAAATCTCCGGACATAAGCTCGAAAAACAATGCATTGACGCACTTATGTTTTTAGTAGTTAACACTCTATTTATTTGAGTTTATATACTGTCAAATATTAAATGTGCAATTTGCTCAAGTTTATTAGAGCAGATTTTCAGTTTTCTCTACTCATGCTTTATTCCAGTTTAGTTTGTGATCGTTGAATACACATCGAACATGAAATAGCTAAGCAAAAGACACACAGAATGCCACACAGCGAGATGACAGTATGTCTAAAGCTTTTATCGAGCGATCTGAGCGCCCAATGGTTTAATTAAGAAATTACATCCAGCAGTTAAATATAAACGCTTTTGTTTTCGTTCGGTATTGGCGCATACTTTGGGGTCTGGTTTTGTGACATCGGACTGGGTTTGGCAGATTTGGCAACCAGTGGCAAAATGTGCACTCATGTGGCCAGTGGAGAAACTTGTGTATGGATTGAGTGTAAACAGTTATCTGTTTCAGTTGTCCATCCTTCACCACATCACCTGAGATTGGATGTTAATACCGTGTCTGAACAAGTTCTCGATGCAAATCTGTTCTGTTTGTTCTACATCATTGACTTCATGCTGTTTTTCTGTTCTTGTTAGGAAATGAAATGCCACTTGGATCGTCTGCTCTGTGGACCTGAGCGATCACAACAGCCTTAGTCAACATTCACAATGTGCTTCACCAACATGGATGTGAAAAATGGACGCATCATTATGGTACGTTGATTTCTGACCTGTGTGTGAGAGAGAGAGAAAAAAATTTATGATTAATAAAGGCTATGATAATTAATCTATGATTTAATAAAGGCTTTGAGCAGTGTCCTGTTCTCCGTTTCATATCATACATCATATCATATTCATGTCATCTTGCGTCACAGCGTTAAACAAAGTATTATGACACACATGAGTAGGATTAGCCCCGCCTCCCTTAGGTTCTGTTAAGGTAAATAGAAAATGTTCTGAGTTCATTAATATGATATTAAAATGCAGGTTTGATTTATCTAACATCTGTCGACCGTATTAATTATGGATGGCACAAAGCATGGACAGAACACCTTTTTTGTTATCGGCCAAAAGGAAGAAAAAGGACTAAGGTATTATGAATAAATTAATAATAAATAATGAATGAATGGTAGTGATGGGCAGAATGTGTGTGTGTGTTATTTTATTTATATATATATATATAATGTGTGTGTGTGTGTGTGTATATATATATATATACATATGTGTATATATGTATATGATTGACACTCTCCAGTGCTCTCTTGTGGCAACACCATAAGCATCATCAATAGAAAAAATGTAGATTATTTGGAAAAAGATGAAGTTTTTATTTTACATTAATGCAGAATGACTTGATATGATAATGATACACAGCTGTTCCACGCTGCTATTATTATTATTATTATTATTATTATTATTATTATTATTATTACACCTAACCTCCTCTCCTTAAATGTGAAATGGTGGGTGGTAAATGTTTTTTTTTTTTGTCGTCTTCTATGTTCTGGACGATTGAACCTTTTTATCACAATATTTTCTAATGAAAAATTACGAGCAGGTTAAAGTCAATATTGCACAATCATAAATAATACTCCCACACCTGATTATTAAATCAGTGAAAATGCAGACTGGTTCTTAAAAAGGTTCTCTGGTTTGCTGAACCAGGATTATAATGCTATCTGGAAAAATGTTGTCTGGCTGGCTGTGTCTAGGTGTGTGTTTGTCTACTGTTTTCTCTGGAGGTTGTACTTGATGGTACTCTACTGGCTAAATTCAGAAGGATCTGCTAGGTCGTTTTCACACTTCAATTTTATTTTCCGGACTCTGGGCCGCTTGGCCCGTGAGTTCAGTCTATTTGGTGAGGTGTGAAAGCTGTTTTAAAGCCTTGGAATGGTTTAAAGAACTAATCCCTGGCCCACCTGAAAATGGCAACATGGGGATTCTGGTGTATTCCGCATCAGGACTGGATGCTATCCACTCTAAGCATCGCGTGCCCTGTTACGGGATTTAGTTCAACTTGTCATGTTACTTCCTGTTTCAAGCATCGTGGAGAAGGAAATGTTATGGTCAATGGAGGAGACAAAATGCCTTATTGAGGTATAAAAGGATGCAAGTCTAATGTGCTGCTTTTATGAGAAGTGCTTCTCATTTTTCGGGTATTCCTGCGTGCCCTGCTTTCAAAAAGCACTGTTCTTCAACACTTGGGTGTGTTTTTTTTTTTTTTTTTTTTTTTTTTTTTCCACAGGAAAATAATGAAAACAGCGAAGAGATTATCCTAGTAGCTACCATTTTATGAACAGTTTTGTGTATGGAATTGCACAATCACTTCAAGGAAGGAATTCTTCTACTTGATATTATGAGCTGCTCCTCCAAACGAGACCAGAATCAGTCCCTGGGTGCGAACTTAAGTATTCAGGCCAAGTGTGAAAAAGCAGTTGGGGTCCTAGTTTGCAGTCATTGTAAACCCATTTCCCTCTTAAACAGCCATGAATGAGAGCTTATACTGCATCTAAGAACTTTCAGAAGTAACCTTTGTAATTTATCTTCTGCCGTGTAGCTAGACTTTTGTCCTTTGCTGTTTTTTAAGCTTGTCTTTTTGATTAATCCTTCAGGAGCGAGAGTTATAGTGATTAATTGCACTGGCTTGTAGAGGCCGAAGAAAGAAAAGTGGGTGATGATGGAGTGAGGGCCGGTCAGGGGGCACATCTCGGTATTCTAATGCTAATCCAATCACAGGATGAGGCGCAAAGCAGGCAAACGGACAATGGCAGCGGAGCCAGAAAGTCTGCCATGGAGCACCGCAAAGCCTTGAAAGGCATGTGAGGCAGGACGCCGCCACGGAGGGAAGGACAACGAGAGCTGCCTGTGAGGAGCGGCCTCAGGAGGGAGCAGGGCTTCATGCCAAGCCAAGCCAAGAGGAGGTGGGAGACCAACACCAGAGCATGCTGGGTAGGCCAGCGGGAGAGGGACATAAGAATCGATATTGTAATCAATCATTTTTTAATCTCTCATGGGTGATTGAACCATTTACTTCTGTGCATGCTGAGTAGTGACTGTTCGCATCGGTGTGTAAATCAGCATTAAGATTATAATGGAACACCAACTTAAAAGGGGGTAACGGGTTCAAGCTCCCCTCTGTATAGTATATCCTTTCACAAAGAACATATTCCTTCCCTAAGGATTGTTCGACGTCAATGGCTGGCTATAAGATTCTCCACAGGTGAACCCTGGTCACTCAGTACAATACCCTCTTTGATTCTGGAGCCTTTTACAGAAACATATGGCGCCAAAGAACTTGCAATGAAACACTAAACTCCATCTTTAACACTGAATGTCTTCACTGTGATATCCAGTCTGTTCAGAAAGGTGATGTGATGAAAAGATTACTTTTGATTAGAGGATAAATAGATAGGACGTCACGATTCTTGAAGGAATTTCAATGAGGCATGATGTGTATTGTGTAAATTCTTTTTTTAAGAATATTTATGTATTTTTATTCATAATGAATAAACTATGAACACTGAAAATTCTGTACAAATGTACACTTTAATGACAAATCAGCAGCCTGCTTGGTTAGTTTATATTTGGATTTTTTATTTTTTTTTAAATATGCATTAAATCATATAACCATATCAGTGGTATTTTGTTTATTGCAATGGTCCATGATGCTTGATGTGAAAATAATCAATGACTGGGTGGTGTGAGTGGCATGGCATCACCACTTTTTTTTCCCCCTTTCTTTTTCTTCTTTCTGTCTCTTGTTGAGACAAACATGCAGCTTGTCCTGTTCTCAACAAACCAGAGAAATGTTTCTGTCCTGAAGAGTTGTTTACGATGGAAACCCTGACACTGGAGACTCCTTTCAAAAATGTTAAATAAACGTCTCCTCACAGAAGACTTCAGTACGTCAACAATTAACACATTTTTAATCAGTTAATGTGGATGGGGGGGCGCACGGTGGCTGAGTGGTTAGCACGTCACACCTCCAGGGTCCGAGGTTCGAGTCCCGCCAGGGCCATGTGTGTGCGGAGTTTGCATGTTCTCCCCGTGCGTCGGGGGTTTCCTCCGGGTATTCCGGTTTCCTCCCCCGTTCCAAAGACATGCATGGTAGGTTGATTGGCGTGTTCGTAGTGTATGAATGTGGTTGTGGATGTGTGTGCTTGTGCCCTATGATGGACTGGCACCCTGTCCAGGGTGTACCCCGCCTTGTGCCCGATGCTCCCTGGGATAGGCTCCAGGTTCCCCGTGACCCTGAAAAGGAGTAAGCGGTTGAAGATGGATGGCTGGATGGATGGATGGATAATGTGGATGGGGCGTCTGTTGAAGGAGTCCTGGTGAACGAATTGCTACAATGCAAACAAGTTTTGTGCATCTATCGATCGCTCTTGAATTGACTTGGAGGAATTATGACTCACTCCTCCTCAACTGCTTCAGCTTCGAGGTTTTTCCTTCATGCACAGCCAGTTTGATGGCCACCCACAAGATTTCAGCTGTACATATGTTGATTCTGGTTATTCTCTATGACCTGTGCTGACTTACATGATGTTTTATTATCAGGGCGGCTGTGGCTCAGTGGGTAGAGCGGGTTGTCCACTAATCCACTAATCGTGGGGTTGGTTCGAATCCCGTCCCGGGTGATCCCATGCCGAAGTGTCCTTTGGCAAGACACTGAACCCTAAGTTGCCCCCGATGGCAAGCCCCCGATGTGTGAATGTGATCTCATTTGTAAGTCCCTTGTAAATGTAAAAATTATATTTCTGTAAAGCTGCTTTGAGACAATGTCCATTGTAAAAAGCGCTATACAAATTGATTAATTTAATTTAATTTTATTAATAATATTATAACGATCCTGATCACACTTTACCTGGTTTGGTACATTACTCAAGTTAGATGATCTCTAAAATTTGATCTGATTCATCCAGTTAACAGCCAAACATTTCTCACATGCACACAAACCACTGGAAATCCCTTATTGACAACTTATAAACTTAATTATAATTTTCGGTTTTATATTGGAATCACATCGAGGCTAGTGTTTTCCATCTCCAATCCGGGCAGAGATGGAAACTCGAAATGGAAACTTGGATTCAAGTCGCACTTAAGTCACAAAAAACATGACTTGTGACTTGACTTGAACTCCTGAACAACTGACTCGAGACTTGACTTGGACGTAAAGGCAGAGACTCGTGAAAAACCCAAGTCCTTTTAGTTTGGCATTCCCGATTACGTTCTCTCTTTACGACCCCACATGACTGCATCAATCACCACATTTGTCTTTTCACTCCTCATTCCTTCATTCCCTATCAGTATGTGTTAATATCACAGCCATTCTTGTCTAAACACACCAAGCCAGTATTATTATATACAGATTCTTTCCTGAATTTTCCATAAATGTTCTGTTTTCTTGTAATTATATGGAGAACTTTTGGATCAAATGTAATCATTTGAAAGGAATAGTTTTTTTTAACTGTGTATAAAAATTAAATCAGTGATTTTTAAGTAAAACCTTGTGCACTTTTATTAGACAATTTTGCATAATGAACAAGCTATTCTATAGAAGTAATCAGTTTTAATATTAATACTCTAACTAGCTGAAAGAACTGTTGTTCTTGAACAGAGACTTGACTTGGACTCCACCTCATATGCTTCTGAGAATGTCTGAATCCTGGAGATCCATTGCGCTCCACAGTGTAGTGTATTTATTTATTTTTTTAATACCAAAGCACTGTATTTCTCAAATGTGATTGGTCAGAATCTGTTGATTTAATCTTCCATAACAGCGGCTCTGACAGCAGTGCTGATTATAGGACAAATCAAAGGTTTATACCAACGTACTCATTCTAATCTCAGAATCAGAAAAGGGTTTAATTGCCAAGTACAGTTTTTAGCACATACAAGGAATTTGTTGTGGTGGTGTTGGTGCACGTCACACATTTGTGTAGCTACAGATAATTCACAGATACAGCAGACACTCAAAAATTTGTATAATTAATTTAATTAATTAATTTATCAATTTGTATAGCGCTTTTTACAATGGTACATTGTCTCAAAGCAGCTTTACAGAAATATTATTTTTACGTTTACAAGTGACCTACAAATCAGAGCACACTCACACACCAATGGTAGCAGAGCTGCCATGCAAGGTGCTAGCTTGCTATTGGGGGCAACTTAGGGTTCCGTGTCTTGCCCAAGGACACTACGGCATGGGATCACCCGGGCCGGGATTCGAACCGCCAACCCCACGGTTAGTGGATTAGTGGACAACCCGCTCTACCGACTGAGCCATCATTGTTGTTTAATGTAATTTTCTGTAAGTTCAACATTCTTTGTCACATGCAGTATCTCACAAAAGTGAGCACTGCATGGTGGTGGGAGTGCCATGGTTTGGGGCTGCATGAGTGCTGCCGGCACTGGGGAGCTACAGTTCATTGAGGGAATCATGAATGCCAGCATGTACTGTGACACCCTGAAGCAGAGCATGATCACTATGCAGTATTTCCAGCATGATAACGACCCCGTGTCACACTACATCCGGCACTGAATACTGCAGGCTAGGGTGCAGTTGTGCTCTGTTTATACTGTATAATTCTGAACAACATGAAACACACAGAAGTCTTAATGTCACATACTGATACATTTCACTCTGCCAGATATGGACTTGAATCCTCTGGTGGTATTGTTATTGTTCTCTTTTTGAAACATTACACGTTACGTTTTTCAGGGAGCAGGTTCTGAATTTAAGGTCAAAGTTCAAGTATGTTACAGGACTAAAGCTAAGAACCACAGGTGGTAGTAGTAGTAATGTGACAACATGGAAAACTTTCAGGCTGCATATTGGATAGTCACTGATGATTACTGTCTTGTTCTTCAGCTAACCACAGCCGTCTTCAGCCATTACACATTACCACATGCTCTGACGTTTTTTTACGCTCAAAATGTAAGCACAGGACAAAAGGTCATTTAAGATTGTGGGTTTGTGAATCCTCATTTCTACGTCTAGGTTTTTCCTCAGTGGTTAATGCTTCCTCGAGGTAACCCTCAGTATCTGTGTGTTGAGCCAGGTAGAACGCACTCGAACCCTTCCAGTCATGATGCTTCACAGGTGCCTCAAGGGCGGAATGACTGTCTCTTCCCTTGAGGAGACCTAGTTTTGTTCTCTTGTTATCCTGTCAGGTATGTGTGAAAAGTGGGGCACAGGTCGGGGCTCTTTGTCTCTCTCGGGCAAATGAAAAGTGACAGACACCAACCCACTCTGCCACTAATTTGCACCCCATCAGCTTGGCTGAGGCTTTGCTCAGAGCCACTAATTGCAGAGAGCCATAGAAGCTTACAAGGGAACAGACACATCATGTTATTAACGCTGGATAGGACTAGTGCGGGTAATTGTGGAATATCCTTGAACAAAAAGTTTGGGCAATTTATAGTGTCCAAGAATAGCGCCAGTCTGACGGGTTGTGAGGTCAAGTCTGGAAAACACCAATAGCAAACAATGGGAGGTGATCCAGAATAAAGTAGAGACACTGATGCACACATTGTCCAGTGCATTCCATAATATATGAGAGATATGGTGTCTGTCCATGTGTGAAAGTTTTTGTAGTTCCTTAGCCGCGTATTCAAGCAAGGTGACTGTTCCAGCTGGACACTGTTGATTTGACACTGCAGTAGTTAATGCAAGCTACTTTCAGTGAAAACCTGATTAAAATGTCTAAATCGGTCTGGATTTAGTTGAATTCTGAGTGGTGCAACGAAAGAAGCATTTGCCATATCTCGGGGAAATGGAAAGTCCAAATCCCAATGGTACCAGTGGCATCTGTGTCTGGGGATGCAACCATGCAGTTTGCCCTGGCTGATGGTGTCGTCTGTGCCTGTCCGTTCCTGTGAAGGAGCCTGGACCGTTTCTCAGAATGTGATCTTATGCGAGCTTTCGTCTTTTGTGAACTTGCTCCATGTCATCATCCACCGCCAAAGTTCAATTATAATAAAGATTTCAAGGACCATGGATGCATGAAATTATTCGGATGTGTTCTTGACATCGAGGATGCATCGGATGCTGACTTGAGCACACCAATTCCGCTCGAGTCCAAGAATTCCCATAAGTCATTGCATTAAAATAATAGCAGATGACTGAAGCCTGACCCATACCTATAGTTTTAGCCTCTTTATAACAACAATCTCAAAGAATCAAAATATGCATCTAAAAATAATTTAGCTTGAGATTTACATGGTTTTTGAAGTCCAGTTTATCCCTCAGATATTTGAATTAAACTATGCTAGCTTAAATCCTGAGGTAATGTTAAACTTGTTAGCTTAGTTTTTAAGATTTAACTCGAGGTCGCACTTGCAAACAGAGAGCTTACTAAATTATAACATGCTTAATTAGCCAGTTAGCAGTAAATCTATTAACTAGCTGAAATGTATTACTTAGGGAGCACTGAACAGATGTGGAAATACTAGAAATGTTGGAAGGTCCACAGCACATCGCTATTCTCACAAAGATGAATTCGGTGTCCTCCTGTCTGTTTAAGTCTTTTCAAGGTAGCCTGGCAAGACTGGTCTTCATTAGAATGCAAGTTTATTATTTGCGTTCTTAGAATTGAGAAATGGCCCTGGTCTCTCCATCGGGTATTCTCTGTGAAGGAAGTGTGACCACTGTACCCACCAGTCCACTTTAAGGTGTACTCCCTGTGCCCATCAGTCCCTGTGTAGTAGGTGTGTCCTCATTGCCCATTAATATCTGTGAAGGAGGCATGGCCTCTGCTCCAATCAGTCCATGTGACCATGGTGTGCCGTCTACCTCAATCACAAGTCTGTGTGAAGGAGTGCCCCCTGCCCTATCAGTCAGTGTAAAGGCGGGC
Organism: Noturus placidus; assembly: GCA_022414735.1. Taxonomy (NCBI): domain Eukaryota; kingdom Metazoa; phylum Chordata; class Actinopteri; order Siluriformes; family Ictaluridae; genus Noturus; species Noturus placidus. Next base: position 256,717 of record JAFFST010050745.1, on the reverse strand, counting down.
CTCTGCACTGGTCAGTCTTTGTGGATGAGGTATGGCCTCTTTGCCTGACAGTCCTTGTGAAGGTGTACCCTCTGACCCATCAGTCTGTGTGAAGGTGTGCCCTATGTGCCCATCCCTGTGAAGAAGTGGCCTTTGACTGTTGCACATTTTATAGTTGCAGAAAAGATACACACCCCTAATTTAAGTCAAACCATCATGTTCCTTCTTATTAATTAACAAAGGTCATTCTGAAGGTCTTTTCAGTGGGCTTCCTGTAGTCATGACTAAGTGGTGTATACAGTGAGCAGTAAAGGCAGAAGACATTGTTTGGCATCTCTGGACAAATGTAACGTATTCATTTGATTTGACTAAATTGCATTTTTTTCTCTCTCTCTCTGTCTTAGTGTCATGGCTTAGAGGATCTTCTAAGGACAAAGCTCTGAGATTCTAGTGTAATCCACCATCACCATCGTTGCTTGTGTTCTCCAGTTTTCTGCCTGGGACACCATTGTTGCTCTGCAGTCTACACTTCATTGAACAACTCCATCAGCGCCAGTGTACAGACGCAGGGACTCCTGCAATTCCATGTGCTTGCCCCAAAAGTGCTACCAGGCTGTTTGAGAATGACCCGCTTTCACTTATCCATCATTGTTCTGTTTCAAGTCTGCATTGTCCTGCTCCCTCAGACTGAAGGTAAGGACACTCCTTATTGATTTATTTACTTATTTATTTATCTTGTATCCGAGTCCTTAGTAATGGATCAGGAGGATAAAATGTATTATAAATATGCTGACTTTGAACTCGAGCCAACGACTGGCCTTTGTCAAAGTAGCAGATTAAACTGGGTGAGTGCTGTAATGGTAGTTCTGTGCATTCACTGTGATTTATGTAGGTTTGACTGTTATTATGATTACTGTAAACTTGTCCTTAGATGCCCAGCGAGAACATGAGAAGATGAGTATCGCACAGTCCTTTTATAAAAGATAATCAAATAACGCAGGGTTGTCCCAATGTAATTGGATTATCACATGATTCCTAAAGCTGTAAGCCAAACAGTCGCCAACGCAATTATTAGATTTTCAACTGTGTTCAAATTTCACATCAATATTGTGTCTGAAACAGACTACTTGGATGCGTTCTGTTTGCCCTTGTTAATGTGGCATAGGTGTTTTTTTTTTTTTTTTAAAAAAACCAAGGTGCATTTTAATGCTTTGGGGCATTTGTGTGTGTGTGTGTGTGTGTGTGTGTGTCTTTATGATGTGTGGTGAATCTGATGACGTAAAATGCAAGTGCTGTGCTGTTGGGAATGCACAATAGAACACTCACTAGTTACCATAAACACACCTGGAAATACTGTAAAGATGAGCCTGTGGTCCTGATTAAAGCGTTTCAACAGGCTGTGAGAGCTGTGTTTAAATGCCCGTGAAGATAAACTGTTATGAAGCTGGGTGGTTCTATTGATGAGATCTGAGCAGGCTTTTTTTCTTCAGATCAGCTTATGATTCCGCTGTTGTATATTTTGCGAACACTTTCCAAGCACACTTGCTCTTTTATTCTCGACCCGAGGCAGTTTGCAGCAAGAGTTACGTATATTTGAGTGTTGCTGCTATTTTTTTGCTTCAAATATACTTTCACACTATATATGGAATCTATCTACTCCCCAGGCTTGTCCTCAAATAATGTGATTGTCATGTAATTTCACGTTTCACAATGGCCGATTGGAATGATTTTTTTTTAGGCTTTGTTTACTGAAGAAGTAGCTTTGATTGAGAAATTGAACTCGGCCAGTGTACAGCGAAAGTGAAGAAATGCTAGAAATACTTTGGGGGGGGATTCACACATACCAGAAGTCATGCATGAAACCGCACAATTTCAAGGGTGAAAACTCACTGTGTCAGTTTAAAACACCTCAAGTCATGTTCAGTGACTAAAAATATCTTCCTCTGAATCCCCCACCATTCATTCTACAGGAAGCTGTTGGCCTGATTGTTGTCGCTCTGTCTTTCTTTTTGCACATTGACTACTTCCTGTATAACGCTGTGTGACCCGCTGTAGGGCACGGACATTTCCAGACCATTGTTCTCAGGAAATATTCACTCTTGGTGGTGTCACTCACTTTCAGCCCACATGATAATGAAGGTTTAGTGCTCATTGCACGAGTAGTGTCATTAATAAGCAAGTCCAGATCCTGCTTTGTTTTGGCTCTCGTATTGGTGTTGGACATATTGTCTGATCATTTAAACAGAAATGTAATTATTGTAAATGGGCTTGTTTTGGTAGCCCAGGACAAACGGATTTAATATTTTCATGTTGGTGAAAAATTCATACTCGTTCTGACAAATTCATACTCGAAGCAAACATGTAAGACATGTGGACTGTTCCTGTTTTAGCCGCATTATTGAAGTGCATTACAGACATGTTCACACCTTAATCACACTGTTAACATCATGTGGGAGTTTTCACCGCATTTTGCGACAGGACACGATCACACACGGCAGTGCTCAACCGTTTGACGGCAAACAAGAGAGCACGGCTGCGTTTGAAACCACGTACTTACCTACTATATAGTAGGAGAAATACATGTCTTTTGGCTACTATACAGTAGGTAAGTAAGCGGTTTCAGACGCAGTCCGTGGCTTCAAGCGGTTGTCTATTAGCACATGTAGCATGACAAATAATTAACTGTGCTTGAAGCTTTCGTAAAAAAATTTCAATGAAAACAGCCCAAACTGTACACGGTACCATAACGAAGACGAATTGTGTGTTGATGGGTGATATTCTGGAGGGAACGTACGTGTATGCGTGCATGTATGTATGTAATTGTATGCATATCACCGAATTAAACTCCAGTCCTAAATTAATAATAAAAACTCACTTTCACTGCACCTTGTGGTTTCTGTTACTCACTGCCTTTTAGACAGATTATTTTGCTTGTTTACTTTTGATCATAATGTTTTAATTTGACAGTACAGATCCTACTCACACTCTGTATCGCTGCGTCTACACTGCGCGTGAGGAGCAACGCGGCCTCATTACGGACACATCACTTCCATTATAATAAACGACAGAATTTATACTGCAAATGCACAAATACAGCATATAATGACAATAAACTTAAATTAAGCTAAACCTTTTAAGCAACTCTCACCAGTTTCCCTGCCCCTTAGACACTGTAGGGCATTTTGGATATAAACATAACTTTGTGCTCGTGAAGCACTGTTTCATCTCCGTGGTGTTTAATATAAAATGCCCCTCTGCCTTCGAGGACTTTCTTCCTCGGTCACGTGATTATTTCGGCTCTGTTTGATGTTGACTGAGGTCATGTTGGGAACAAAAGGTAATGCTGACAGAAAGTAAACTGAAGAAAGCCATTGTCTGTTACTCGGGTGTCTGCTAAAGCTAGTGTGCGTATGACGTCATGCGCCATCAACTAGGAAGTGGCTTATACTTCTGGTTATTTATAATTCATTATAATTTGAGATGATATTACCTTTCTAAACTCGGCAGACTAGACAGTAGAGTGCACAGTGGAAGTGTATAGTACTTCATTTGGGACACAACTTTAGTATTTACTCTCCGTAGCGTGTTTTCAGAACAGAAGTAACGTAATGAGTAAATCTCCCAGGTGCCGCGCGCAGACCAACTAATCGATAACGAGATTCCTTGACAATGATTTTCATAATCGATTATTATTGATTTTGTCAATTAGTTATTTCAGCTCTGTGCTTTATTTTTAATAAATTTGCAAAGATTTCAAACAAACGTCTTTCACGTTGTCATTATGGGGTATTGTTTGTAGAATTTTGAGGAAAATAATGAATTTAATCCATTTTGGAATAAGGCTGTAACATAAAATGTGGAAAAAGTGAAGCGCAGTGAATACTTTCCGGATGCACTGTATATAGTAATATAACAACCAAATATAATATAACTTTTACAACAGTGGGTGATGTTTCCAATTACTGTAACAAAATTTAAAATAATCTGTGGCCCCTTGGCTTTGATTTGCAGAACCCACTTTCAGAGCACTCTAATGCCGTTTTCCTCCTTGTGTCCTGTGTTACTTTATGGGAGGGTGTGTGTGTGTGTGTGTGTGTGTGTGTGTGTGTCTGGCAGTAAATGGAGAGGCTCGTTATGGGGGAGGGTGTTGTGCCAGACCTCAGACTCCACCGTGACTGCAGCCGAATGAAGCCAGTGTGTGTGCGTATGCCATGAGCTCAGATGTTTCCTGGCTCCATCCATCAAGACTTCTAGCCAATAAGAGAACAACAGCCAGAGCCATAGACTTGGCCCAAGTAAAATGTCTTCATTGCTTTCAGCTTGAAAAGCTCCATTGGCTTTTTGCTGTACAGAGCTGCTGGCCTTTCTACACAGCAGCCATTCAAACACCGACAGTCACATTCAGGGCTCTCCTTGATATTTAAACTGGTGCTCATCGTGTCTGCATACAAATTCAAATTAGCTTCATGGGCATGATCACATTAAGAGGAAGAAGGAAGATGCCCAGTATTCAGGATCTGTCGATATGACCGTGATCTGAGAGGATGCCAAAGAGGCTTTAGGGTTGTGACTCAGTAGTGAGTGGGACTCTCTGCTAGAGAGGGGAAACTTGGAGAGGCCTTCCTGGTATTTATTTGAGTCTTGGCACATTTGATCCTTATCCAGGTTGTTCCTGACTGGAACTTTCCGCTCAGCTTGTGTGCTCGAGTTTGAACCAACGAGTAGTCATCATCAGGAAGAGGGATTGCCTCAGCCTGGCATCAGGACCAGCCCATCTCTTGTGTAAGGGTTATATCCTAGCTCGATTACAGAAGTAACCTAATTTACTTTCCCTGAGTGCTTATATAAAGTCTAGACAGTCTAGATCTATTTGTGCTGATGTAGTGCGTACTTCAGACACGGCACCTTTCAGATTCATGATTAGAATAAGTGTTATCAGTTCATATACAGGTGCAAAATTAGAATATCAAGGAAAAGTATGTTAATTTATGCACAGAGTACTTGGTTGCGGCTCCTTTTGCACAAATTACTGCATCAGTGCGGCGTGGCATGGAGGCAATCAGCCTGTGGCACTGCTAAGGTGTTATGGAAGCCCAGGTTGTTGGACTGCACAATTAATCGAATTAATCGCGATTACGATTTTGACTTCCCACGATTAAATGAACATGATCGACTGCGATATTGACGTTTAAAGTTCGTCCTTCGGTCATTGAAAACTCCGCTGTTTTCTCCACTCGGATCAAGCGCTTCCTGAACTTACAGCCAATCACATGATGCGACACAGGGATGACGTCATTTCGTAATGGCAAAACCCGGAAACAGAGTTTCTCTGTGAGCTCCAGCCGTGCGACCATTTCACTCACATTTGTGACTGAAAAGTATTTTGTGCGACTGTGAATAAATATTTATTCGCACTGGTGCAACTGACCTGTTCGGATTTGCGTAATACAATCATGATAAAAACTACAGGAAGTCCAAAGTGCATCTACACCACGCAAGTTACTTTCACACTGCTTTTCATCTCCTCAGTCAAAAGTGTGTAAATACTGCAGAGAAGCCATTATGATGAAGAGAGTAACTCTACATCATTGGTTTCTCTCAACTCTCCGAGCTCACAACCGCCATCTTTTATTGATCCTGCAAATTGACCTGAACTTTCACCCGCAAGTGTAGACACAGCGGTGTAAATTAATAATAATGCTAACGCTACAAGGTGGGTTTAATTCAAACTCCTTTATTAAAAAATTCCTCACTGCTCATAATCAACACTAGCAAGTGTTCAGAAGGAGTACGCTTCTTCTCTCCCCCACGCTCTTCACTAACTCAAATACATCGTGTATTCACTTCATTTAAACTTAAGGTTGCCAGATATCACTAGAAAAAGCTTCACCAGTTTCCATCTTGTTGATTTAAACCCCCTCAAAAACACAATATTATCAGCAGATATGGCAACACTGTACTGGCAGAACCGATCTAAAAGGAACAACTGATAAACAGAAAACTAATAAAATATAAAGACAGAAAATGTGCTTAGTTAAAATTCATTAAATATATTAATTAAATATAAATAAAATGAGAGATGAAATGATGTTTAATTACTATGGGTTGCATTTAATATCAATTTGACATTACGCTTAGTTTGCGATATCCTCAGAAAGCTATTAGTTTTTTTCCTAATATGGATCATGCTTGTGTTAATCTACTTTTAATTAAAAATTTAATTATTGTTTAAGATATTTAAAAATATTTTATGCTTGTATCAATTAACCAACAGTATTTTTCATTGCTTTTATTTTAACTTAATTAACAGAGAGCTTACATTCAACTGTTTATGACAGACCACCTGATTAAAGCTTAAATTAAAAAAGATTGGTATCTGGATCGATTTCGGTCTTAAAAATCCTGATCAGAGCATCAGTATTGAACACCTTTTAAAACTAAAGCGCTTCCCATCTGACGGGTGAATGAACTCCACAATCATATCCTATATGAGATTATTCAGATCTATACACAATATACGCAGAGCGGCTCGAGAACTGACTCCGCCCCAGAACCATGACAGTGGAACATGTCTAATAGTGTAGCTTTAAATATATTTAAGAGGTGCAGACTTCAAACACTGAACATTGATGTTTGTTGTATTTGTTTACAAGGTGAACAGGTTAATGGTTGTTTTTTTGCCTACAGTCTGTAAAATGAACTGAAAATATTACATTTAGCTTATGAGAAGGTAAATAAATTTGTCATGGCTCACATTATGTTCCTAAATTCTGTCATAATTGACCAGCTCAAGTTTTCTCATGCCTACTTTTGTGTTATATTGTGGCATGAGAAAACTTAATACATGTGAACATGCAAAAAAATGTTGTCACTAAAATCAATTAATAATCGTGATCAATAATCGAGATCTCAATATTGATCAAAATAATCGGGATTGTTATTTTGGCCAGTAATCGTGCAGCCCTACCAGGTTGCTTTGATAGCGGCCTTCAGCTCGTCTGTATTGTCGGGTCTGGTGTCTCTCATGGGTCTCTCATGGGTCTGGTGTCTCTATGGGGTTCAGGCGAGTTGGTGGGCCAATCAAGCACAGTAACGCCATGGGCAGCAAACCAGTTACTAATAGTTTTGGCACTATGGACAGGTGCCAAGTCCTGCTGGACAAGGAAATCATTATCTCCATAAAGCTTGTCAGCCGATGGAAGTATGAAGTGCTCTAAAATCCCCTGGTAGACGCTGCATCGACTCTCGACTTGAGAAAACTCAGTGGACCAACACCAGCAGATGACCTGGCACCCAAATCATCACTGACTGTGGAAACTTCACACTGGACTTCAAGCTGCTCAGATTCTGTGCTTCTCCACTCGGCCTCCAGACTCTGGGACCTTGATTTCCAAATGAAATGCAAAATTTACTTTCATCTTCCCCATGAATGTGTTTGTGTGTACTGAACCAGACAGAGATTAAAGGATCAGGAAACCTTTGTAGGTGTTTTGAGTTAATTAGCCAATCAGAGCTGTTCTCTGGTCAACATTTCTGTATTATAAATTCTTTATTCTAATATTTTGAGATACTGGAGGTTTGATTTCCATGAGCTGTAAGCCGTAATCATCAAGATTAAAACAAACAAAAAAAGTCTTGAAATATTTTACTGTTGTGTAATGAATCTAGAATATATGAAACCTCCACTTTTCCATGATATTAAAATTTTTAGACATGCACCAGTAAGCTGCTCAGGACAACATGATGGACCATTTCCTTTTTGTGTGTTGTTCGGGTGAGTTGTACATTCTTTTCACACCAGCTAATTATAAAGTGGAGTTTTAATTCTATTGTTTTTATTAGGCTTGTGTGATCTATTGGTTTAATCATCAATTTCACACCCTCATGATATCCAGTGGCGTATATTACCAAACCTGCCGAGCTCTGCAGATACCCTGGATTAATGCTTCACTGCACACATAAATGACTCGTAGTGATAAAACGATTATCGTTTTACATTTTACATCCCCTCCCTCCCCACCGTACGGATTTATTATTATTATTATTATTATTTATTATGCCCTTTACTACTCTCCTTAAACCTGAAATGGTAGCAATACTCCAATGGTAGCAATTTCCTCTCTTTTTTTATTTTTTAATAATTTATTTATTTTGAAAAGTTCTGGCTGATTATATTATCACAGGACTTTACTTGAGACCAAGAACAATGAGCCAGCATTTAGTATCTGTGCTGCCAAAAGATCTCAGAATTGGGCCATCTTTAAGTCCAAACAAAAAAAAAAGACCAACATTTCTCTTTCCCTGTGCCTTTGACATTTTCTGCCTACCCTTTTCACTTCTTTTTAAATATTTTGATAGTTACGGCTATTTCTGTAAAGCCCTTTGAATTGCCTTTGTGTGTGAAATGTGCTATGTGAATAAACTTGCCTTGCTTTTCTGACTCCAGGTTCACTCATGTTGCAGAATTTGCATTAGTTTACCATTACTTTAGCTTATTGCGCAAGATGTCTACAAAACCATGACACGTTTTATTGCTCAGCCATTGCACACTTTTTTGTTGTTGTTGTTTTGGTGTGCGCACAGAAAGTACAGTTATAATATACTTTGAAGCACAACAGCGGCTGTTTTATCCCCCTCTGTCGCAATTTAATCAGTGAGCCTTAATAAAATTAGCTCCATGAACAGTACTCGACCAGAATTCCTAATCAGCAGCAGCAACACATTGATGGAGAAGCGGTGCAGGGGTTTGGATTGGCGGTGGGGGGTGGTGTGGGGTATTGGGGGGTGTCAGACGGGTTAGTAATGAGATCTGAGAGCAGAGTTTACCGGAGGAGCGGAGCGGCATGTTGCTATGCCTCCGAACTCTTCATAGAGCCGCTTAGGGAGTGATTTGCTGTCTTGCCGACATGTCTGGACTGGAAAGACTAAAGTGGAGTCATGCTCTAGAGGAAGTGCCTGTAGCAGTCATGTACACACACACACACACACACACACACACTTCTTGCGTCACACTGCCATTTCAAAACAGGGGTCGCGAGAGAGCAAGCAGTGTAACAGAGCAGGAGGTGATGTTTAGCTCAGCAGAACAGGACTGTGTGTGTGTCACTAATATGGAGATGGATATGATTAAAGATGAGGTCATGTACTCAGTGCTTTACTTTGTAGTAAAATTACAGTCACCTTAAGGACTAGTTCATTATTGGGTCGAAGGATGTCCGATTTAGCCAAGGAAAATATAACTCCTCAGGAAAAGTGTGATTTGATATTGTGAATGAGAAATTTGTTAAGAATGAGTTTGTTTTGGATTCAGTGAGTGTGTTGAAGTATTGTAGCAAGTATTCAGTGTGGTGTTTCAGTTTATACCACAGAGATGCAGATTTTCTGTAACAGTCGGTATGATAGATGTGTCATCGCTGATACATGTTCCTGTTCATCACGGCACAAGGTCCCTTTCCAGAACCTTCACACTAACTGTTCCTCAGTGGTGGAATGAACTTCCAACCTCAATCAGGACTGTAGACTCACTCACCATCTTCAAGAAACAGCTAAAGACCCACCTCTTCCGTCAACACCTAACCATCTCATATAAAAAAAAAATAAATAAAATGCACTTACACCTCTACTCTGCGCACTTTGCTTCTTCTAATACTCAATTAATAGATCTTGTATAGTAGCACTACTTGTATTGTTCCCTGCTTGATATCACTTTGCTTGTATCTCTCATTTGT
>JAFFST010050745.1:207694-222623 GCA_022414735.1 Noturus placidus | reverse complement strand
TATCCTGTTATTCTTTTACTTAGAGCTACAATCTAATTTAAATCTATGCTTCTCATATGACCATTTAGTTACCAATATCCTCGCATTTCTCTCCACCATGACCAGGGCAACATCTCCACAAGAGTGCCGTGAAGGTCTTCTGCTTCTCTCTGTACACTGGCCGAGTAGACAGCTTGTACCTACGTACCAAAAATACATATAATAATGTTATAGCCATATGTACTCACAGCATTAAGGATTAACATCACAAAAAGGTTTGGATCTCACTCACATGATCAGATGGCAGTCAGGCGTCCCATTTGGGCAGGGACTCTGGGACTTGATAATGTATTTCTCAGTACCACAGGCCACTGCCATGGTGACTTCACGCTTCTGCACAAACGCACACCAGTTTCTGCAACAAAACAGCAGAATTAGTCAATTTAAGAAAGTAAGTCCCCAGATGTCAAGAGTGTGGTGCAGAGATAATTGATGCTTGGAATAAGATGGTGCATGCAAAGATGAACTAAGCCAGTGGAGTGACCTGAGTAAGGGGGTCATATGAGAGAACTTTAGGGTGTAATGACCAGGACAATAGCAGCATTTTGAGTGCTCTGTAGATAGATATCTCATGGAGGAATATCAGGAAGTACGTACTTACTATGTTGGAAATTAGGGCTCATTTTAGAATTGGTTTTAATCAATGTTACGTTCTGCAGATGTGAGGAAAAACTCTGGAGGATCTGTGTGTGTTTTATGGATTTTAAGGACCTCACAACAGTTTTGTAGTCTTTGTCCAAATGTGTGATGGCCTGGGAAAATTTGGCCAATGTTGCTGTGTCTGTATTCTTGGAAACAGCCACACAAAGAAAGATGAAACATGCTATAACACCCCCCCCCCCTTACATTATTTTGACACCCCAATTGCTAGAAATCATCAATTTATGTTTAAAAAAAAATAATAATAAAATCAATTATGTGCAATGTTTTCATTTATTTTTTAATCTTGCCTAGGATTTCCCAACAAAGATCATTTTGTGTGAAGAGACAGTCAGTCTGCCTGAAGATATCCAAAACCTGGCTAGTTCAGTGTGATTCTCATGTAGTGAGTGGCAGGCTTTGATCAAGTTGTTGGTTCGTTATGTGCTGGAGAGCAATGGACATTTGTAGTTGGACACCAGTTGTCAAAATGGCCCTGACGTTCCTGTGACATGGTCAGAATAGACTTTCTGAATACAAATTTCTCACGATTCTCTTTTTGTGCTAATCAGACTTGCTGCAACTTTACTCTATATTTGTTTCAGCATTATATACAGTAGAATATTTCACTATGAAAAAGGTTTTCCCAGGACATCACAGATAGGTGACTCCAACTCGGACTGACAGGTGCAAATATGTACCAGTAGTATTGCTTATAGATTAATAGTATTGTATTGCTTCTTGCTTAAAAAACAAAAACTCTATTGAGAAATTAGAATGCTGATGCCATGTGGTTCTTGTGCCATACAATGGGGGTCATTATGGAGTTATTTAGAGCTGACACGACATATGTTTGAGACAACAGTATTCATCATAACATCTGACTGTAGTTAATTTATGTTGGATGAGATGGAGGATACAATCCTTCAGACTGCTAACCCCGATAAGCTAAGTGAAGGCTCTGCACCATATCACAGATGTGAGCTTGTAAGTGCTGTCTGTACTTACCACTTTAATTGATGTATTTCCAGTGGGACTAATGCCACATGAGATTTGGTTTACAATTTGTTATCTTTACTTGTTCACATCTCTTGGAGGACATGAGAAAGCCAATATACATTCTGTCATCATCAGCCAAATCCACTGTTCCGCTGTGGGCTATTGTTTTAAATGGGATTCTTCCGTTCCCGCTCAAACGTTAACTCGTTTTGTATGTGTGGGAGCGTGAGACTAACAGACTAATCCTTGTTATTTGAGTACTTTCCAATGGCTAACACTTTAGCACACTGTGTGCAATTTGAAATGACTCCTTCGGATCTCGGACTGATCTTCGACTGATTCATGATAATTAATGTTACTCATTTGAAATCCAGCAAAGTAAAAACAAAGTAAAAAGTCTTCTTGCACTGGAATTTCATGTTAAATTCTTAATGGTCGCTTCCCTTAAATCAGAATTGTCCTTTTCATATTGTTAATTTGTTTCCCTTGTAATATTGTTATTGGTTTATCGTTAATCACTTGAGCACACAATTCTTGTTTTCCCACCATAACCTTTCATTAAAAGTTAATGACTTTTTCCTACCTCTGAACTTCACCTGAATTTCAGTGGTGTCCCCTTGCTTCTGGAAAATATATAAAACAATAAATGTATAATATTTTGCTTCCTCTAGCATCAGGATCAAAAACCGTGGCGAGTTTTCACAGTCTGAAGTCCAGCTATTCCCATCCAAATATCATGAATATCCTTATCCTGAATGCCATTTGGAATGATCTTTTTGACATATGTAATGACATCTAGCAAGACAGCTATAAACTCTATAACGCATTATACCTGGACTTCATGTCATTATGTATTTACTGATGCTTAAATGGTGTTGTGATCAGGGCTGAGAGGCATTTAGGTACTTCTTTGACCCAAGGTCATATTTGTTTATCCTATGGTAGGAGTAGCTGACTCTTACCATATGGTCCTGGTCAAATCAGGAGCAACTTCAAGTAGCAGTAAATCCAGCAGGGAACTCTGAGAGTTTATCTTGGCAGCATGGTCTTGTTAAAAACAGTATGTGTAATTCTTCAGAAACAACTTTTCCCATCCACTCCTCAGTGTAGCTACTTCTCATGTGCAAAAGATGACTGAGCGTTCCAAAAGCAAGGAAAATCTAGTACGGGTCTTATTAACTGTTTTGACCTGTTTTCTTTCGTTTGTTTCTGTTCTGTCCAGGTTTTGGCCTGACACTACTGCTCCATGTCCGTGTGAGTCACGTCCTGCTGCATGCTGATGACCTCATGGATATACATCTTCATAAGCATTGTGTTTCTGTCTGATTATCCTGTTCCAGATGCATTGCTTCCTCACAGGAAGGAAGAGTATGACGGTTTCTGGCTTTTGAACTGTACTGTACCTGTGACCCTCATTTACTCACTAAAAATAAAGTCGCCATCTATCCTGTAGTGTAACAGACATTGTATGTTCATAGGAGAGTTAGCCCATAACATTTGGAGATAAGATATCCATTCCTGCCTGTTTCTACTCCTTAGTTGTGACGTGAAGAGAAACACATTTCACAATGTACTACTGTTAAAGCTTTGAGTTACGATCTCTGCCGGAATAGATATCTACATCCTGGAGAGATAAAATCAGGTTGTTTTATTTTGTTAAATCCTAAACTGCAACACATGATGATTTAATGTTGGTTTAACTATGAGATCAGTTAGACCTAGATGACTAACTGTGCTGTGTTCAGACCTTGGCTAAGAAAATAAACTGTGTCCAAAAGTCTCTCACTCTCCGCTCTAAAGTTGGAGCAACATTTAGGGAGCTAACTTTAAATGAAAGCAGATTAACAGAATCCAGTGCAAGATATTGAGTGAGTAGAGAGGGGATTGGGAACAAAGCAACAGTGCACAAAGGGTTAGACAGAGAAGGCAGACCAAAATGACCCGTTTATAAAGTTCATGGGGGGGCTAATGAAAGGCAGAAGGGAGCTTTGAGGTGCAGTGAAGTTTGACCAGAATTGGTATTTGATTTATCCAATTCTAACCTATTTGATCCACAAAAAGGTTTCATTCACTGGTGTATAACACAGGTTTTCTCAGAAGCTGGAACTCGTTTTAGTCACTTTTCCAGTCCATTGGAATTGAAGCATGGTAAAGGTATTTGCACATGAAGTTAGTACTACATTCTCAGCCCCCTTCTAAAGTTTTCAATTCTTCAATGCAGCTTTTATGTGATTATACTTTATCATCATTCTCTACATCATTGTCCCACTCCTTCATTGGCTCATTCAGAGATGCCCATGCATGCAAATACTCAGCATTGCCTTAATACCCTAACCCTAATGCTAAAATCTCCTTTCTCTCTGTCTCCAAAGACCTGGACCTCCCCTTATTACAGCTGCTCTTTAATAGGCCCTTCCTCAACAACTCTTAACTTTTATGGTAAACCTTCAGTTTTCTGACTGCTAATTTTGTTCCAAATTACAGCGTGTATGTATGTATGTATCTGTGTGTGTGTGTGTGTGTGTACCATGTTTCACTGAGAAGCCTTTAAAGTCTGAGACTATGCTTAGTTTGAAATGATATGTTGAGAACCAGATCGTAGTTTATTCGAAATCGGGGCCAATAATGCCTTCCTTCCAAAAACGGAGTCTTTTCCAATCGCCTGCAATTCCTGCAACTTGCCCTCAACACTTAAAGGACTGGCTCGTTGTTAATCTTTGAGCTGGCACAGTCACTTACGGACAGTATACATCAGGGAATATCCTATTTGTTTTCTCCTCTCCACCACAGGCCATGAACCACATGTCCTTATCTTAAGCCTACATTTCATTGAGGATATGTGGAAGCTCTTATTTTGAACAGTGTCAAAGATGAAGATTTCGAAGTAGCTTGTCTTCTGATGAGCTAATGGCAGCAGATTGAGAAGAGGCCCTTTGGGAGCACAGTCTTTTTACAGAGCATTCTCTGATATGATGGATGTGCTGAAGGTAAAATAGTGATGGTCTGCCAGATTCCAGCTCCAGTGCAAAAACCAGCAACAACATGGTTCAGACCTTAAAGGAAACCTGCATGTCCTTTTGGGGTAGTTTCGGTGGATTACTATTGATTAGCTCTAGTTAAGAGGAAACACATGCACTTCTGACACTCTTGAGATGCAGATTTCCATGCCACAAGACAAAACTGGCCCAGGCACCTTCAGAACAGCTGCGTTTGAGAATCTCTGCCCAGAGTTTGTGTGGGGTAATTGTAGATGTTTGCTGGAACTCCTAGCTTTTGTTTAACAAACTCTCAGTTTTTGTTTAGTTTCTCTGTTAACTTCGCAGCAATTACAAGAGAGATGAAAAAGATATCTGCTTGCCCGGGGAGGGCAGCCTGAGCGTTTCAGACTGATGGAAGTGTTCTCAGATGACACCCATGTTTTGCTTGTTTTTTCATTGTTGGGGTTTTTTTTGTTTTTACAGCTCTTGCTTTATGACTAGCAGCTCTGGTGCTACCTGGGTGGCCCTCCAACCCAAATAATGAGCTGCTAAATGTAGCACTGTCCACATTTATGACCGACATCATAGCCAGATCACTCAGATAGATGTTTGTTAGAATTTTTTTCTAATCTGCCCACCCTGAGTCCTGTGCAAAAGAAACATGTTGCCGCTTTTGTAAGCAAGCAGGCTTTGAAGCTTCATGAATGAATGGTAGATACTTGCAAAAGAGCACATCATTATATACTTACCCCATGCGCGTTGGAGTGTTACTTCGGGTCACTGCAGAACCGTCTTCTGTGCCCACAGACTGATCCTCAGACGGACGTCCATGACTGGGGTTAACATGCTCATGCTTCACGGGGTAAAGGACCGTTTCAGAGACATCAGGGTTTTCTTTTTCTGCTCCAGCACTGTGATGGCCCGCTCCAGAATATCCATATGGGTCACCATAATCCCAACCATCTTGGTGTTCCTGTTGTATGTGCTTTAACTGCTCCTCCACTCCATGTTTCAGCTCTTGGGCTCTGTGCCAAACATCACACCGTGCTGCCAGCAGCAGGACCTGCAGTGCCAGAAACACTTTCAACACAATCATGTCCGCTTGCATCCAACACATAACACACACACACGTGCTGTCTTCCCTGCCTCTGACGCCTCAGTGAGCGCAATAGTTGCTTTAAAGCTGCTTTTTGGACACACCTCTCCATCTCAGAAATCTCTTTTGGTACCCCCCCGCCTCCTATCAGGCCCCAAGTGTACTCCTCCACAACCCCCTCCTCTCCTCTCCTCCTCTTTGTAATGGTTTCAAAGTCCTGAAACAATCCACGGAAATGAACCTCCCACCGAAGCACCTCCCCTGGAAAGGTCATAGAACTTGAAACAATGCAACTGAGCTGCTCTCCATCCTGCAGATCAGCCTTTCTTACTCCCCAAACCCACACACACACACACACATATGGAGGTCTGCTAGGCCAATGAGGAAGCAGGCCATTTCTCTTGGCAGTTCACTGGAATTTCTGTTCTCTTCATTTCTTCTGTGCGCCAACCTGGTCAAGTTCAGGAAAAGGATGTTGAGAGACAAGTGGAGGACTGGACATTTTGAAATGTTCATACAGTGGTGTGAAAAAGTGTTTGCCCCCTTCCTCATTTCCTGTTCCTTTGCATGTTTTTCACATGTGAAAAACATGCAAAGGAGACTATTGTTTAAATTGGTTTGATGTTCCGAAACACTTAAGTGTGACAAACATGCAAAGGAACAGGAAATGAGGAAGGGGGCAAACACTTTTTCACACCACTGTACATGTACTACAGGAAGGTATAGAGGCAATAACTTGGTGTAAATGCAGTATTTTCTGGATTTAGATTATATTCTACCTTGTTTGTCTCCTAACTCCTCTCCTCTCTGATGAGAAGTGATAGTGGTTGCTTGCTTTCATGATGAGTCAGAGTTTTGGTTGAAACTATATGTCTCTTTGTAATGAACTAGCTGACATACAAACATGTTTTCAGTTGTTTCCCACAGATCTCGATCATTTCAGCATGGAGTTTTTATCCCGTGATTGTGTACTTTGGCCTGTCTTTCTTTTTCTGAAAAGATAAACACACCAGAGAAAGGACATTTTTATTTTGGAGTGTTTTCCATAAAATAGTTACTTCTTAGCCAGATTTTAACGTAGAACACAAAGAGGACTTAAAGGTTTTTTTGACCCCTTTAGGGTCATGCTGGATATGTGGAATGTCCCAGGAATACAGGATCTGCGACACCTTGGATGGGATACCAGGTCCACCATGACCCTGACCAAGATAAAGCAGTTACTGAAGATGAATGAATGAGTTGTTAACTGCCTAAATCAGATTAGTGAGCACATAAACACTGTAGACTGTATACAAGATGCTTTCATCTTCGAGCTCTGGTTCTCAAACCAGTCCTCACACATGTGGATGGACCATCTAGGAGAGAGCCGTGAATGCAAGTTTGATAACCACTGCCTTAGAAGTACGTCTACAGCAGAGCTGAACGACTCCAGTCATTAAGGGCCAGAGTCCTGTGCAGTTTAGTGCTTTGTCATCGAAGAGACCCAATTCCACTCCCCACTAAATTACTAGATTTAATAGCTATGCTTGAGGCTGAAAATCACCAAATCGTCCTACAGGACCGGCTTCATGCACCCCTGGTCTACACAGTGGACAGCAGGTGGCAGCACTCTCTCACACAGAGCACAGGACTGTTTTACATTTCCTCACAGTTTGAGTGAAGGGACATCAGCCTGCAAACAAGAGCAGTTACAATCAGAAAGATAAACAAACAGAAGAACTTCTGTTTACTGTTGTAAACTGTATACAGTAATTATAGGCACACTCTCTAATGTCACACCTATAATCCCTGAGTGCTTTAGCTTTAGACCAGGGGTGTCAAATCTTATCTGGAAAGGGCCGGTGTGGTTGCAGGTTTTCATTCCAACCAAGCAGGAAATACAGGAAATTATGCTTTGCAGCCTGTTACTAAGACCTCATGAGACATCACGGGACCGAGTCACACTCTGATGGTATTGTGTGCAAGAGGTGACTGAGGTCCCCATATGCCATATTTTCATTAGTTCATGCTTTATTAGAGACCTGATTTATGAGGGACATTTAGCAGTAAACCACAAACACACTGTGGTGCCGTTAATAGCATGCTGGCGATGAGGGAAAAGCCATGCAGAATTAGGCGTAAGTAAGTTCAAAGGTCTTACAGTAAGTTCAAAGGACCTACATGAGCACATTTACACTATAGTTAGTTCTTTGCTTTTGTTCAGGAGATGAGGCCACTTCTGTACATCCATCCATCTTCAACCGCTTACTCCTTTTCAGGGTCAAGGGGAACCTGAAGCCTATCCCAGGAGGCATCGGGCACAAGGCGGGGTACACCCTGGACAGGGTGCCAGTCCATCGCAGGGCACAATCACATACACACTCACATTCATACACTATGGACATGTTGTCCAGTAATCTTTGTGGAATAACACACCTGGAAACAATATTTGGAATTGAAATATTTTGAATACCCCACATGTGCTAGTGTTTTTGTTTTATTTTACTAAGCTGACGGCTAGTGAAATGTCTCAGAACTGGGATTATAAATCATTACAATATACTGGTGTAGAAGAGGAAATACAGACCGTAGTAAATGTACAGAATGAGAAGTGCTGGGATGATCACCGGACGGTTATGATTACAGCAGCATTTATTAAGAAAACATCTACAGCATGCAAGTGAGATTATCTACTGAAAGAACAGTGATACTTGGCCATAAATGTAAAATTCATGTATGTGCATCATCTTACATGTTTAATAAAAAAAATTGCATGCAATAAATGTTACAGAAAATCTGCTAATAGTCGTGAGCGAGTGAGTAAATCGACGTCTCAGGTTTTAATAGAATTCGGTTCTTTTATATCAAGGTTTCTTCTGCACGGCCATGCACTTCGACTTTTAAAGAGTAAACAATTAGCAGAATATTATAGCAATCAAAATACAACGCAAACCTCCTCTCACAAACTAGTCATGTAACCATATCTTATTATAATTCGCAAAAGCTTCTGTATGCACAAGTGGCAAAGTCTTATGTATACTTTATCATGTTACCGCTAATTGATGTTTCACTTCTCTAGGTCAGAAATTGTGTAGCTGGAACAAAAATAATCTACTGCTTTACATATAAAATTTATATGATATTTGATTTATTCTATAAATTTGGGGTGGGTAGGGTAAATATTAAATAAATAAATGAGGAAAAATAAGAGGTGATGTATAAGGTAGACTCCTTATAAGGTTTGTTTCACTGCCCAGTTGAATGCCAGAGTAAAGATTATTTCATGCTTTAATCCATTGTGGGATTACAGTAAAGATCCTTGAATCTGTAATCTCTTGCTTTAGTGGTCCTACACCACGGAAAGTCTCTTGTCCACATTAGTTCTGAGCATATTAACATCTCTATTGTTTTTCTCTGCTTCACCACACTCTTACAGTAAGTGCTGTCAGCTGAGGTACTTGTCAGTCCCAAAGCTTCCTGGTATTCAATACTTGATGAGTGAGACTTAATGGGGCATAATGAGAACAGCGCTATAATTCATTCCGAGTGAAAAATAAATAAATAAATCATCACCCCTGTATGTATGCTTGTTGAGCATCCTATTCCAGAATGATTCCCCTTATAACAACCTCCACTCTTCTGTGAAGAGTGCCTGTGGGGATTTGTGCTCATTTATCCACAAGAGCATTAGTGAGGTCAGGCGCTGAAGTCAAGCGAGGAGGCCTGGTGTGCAGTCAGTGTTCCAGTTCATCCGAAAGGTGTTCTATAGGGTTCAGGTCAGTGCTCTGTGCAGTTCGTTTGCCGCCTTCTACCTCCAACCTTGACAAACCATGTCTTCATGGACCTCGCTTTGTACACAGGTACATTGTTATGCTGAAACAGGTTTAAGACCTTACGTTCCATTGAAGGGAAATTGTCATGCTACATCATACAAAGACATTGTATGCAATTGTTTGCTTCCAACTTTGCGGTGACCGTTTGGTAGAAGAACCGTTATATAGGTGTGATGGTCTGGTGTCCACACACACCTAACAATCCCATCCGTATGTCGTTCTTCCCCAGACTGTTGTCATAAAGTTGAAGGCCATGATTGTGGAGAATGTATTGTTTGCCCTAGCATTAAAGTTTACCTTCAATGTCTTTTCTCAAATGTTTAATTCATTTTCACGTTACTTTTTCAAATTTAGCGCATTAGGTTAAATTTTTCAGCTGTAATTTTCTCACGTCTTTGAGTTCACATGTGACATTTGATTTCAGGGTATATATGGAAACTCACATTGACATGGTTTTCACGTGCAATTACTCGTTCTCATAATCACTGTGAAAACGTGTTTTTTTTTCCATAAAGGTTATTCAGGAAGGAGAAAGTTGTGGTTGTGTTACAAACATAAATACTAAAGTGCCTTACACATGTAAGAGAAAGCAAAAGTAAGTGGGAAAAGTTTAACTGGTGTGAAAATACACAAGAATAGGTTTTGTAAGACACTCTTTCTTTATAGCCTTCAGACCTTTTATTGTTTGATCCTGTTTTTTCATGATATTTTTTTTTTGTATTTGTGCTATATAGTCACATATTAAAATATTTGACAGTTTAAGCACTGCCCGTAGACTTTTTATTATGAGTTTTGGGTAATCTAGGTTTCCGTTCTTTCTTCAGTACACAGAAATGTGTCAGGATTCTGCTGTCAGGAATCAAACATATGATCTAGAAAACACCTTTTAAGGTATTCCTTTAAGACTTTGAGGTGAAAAGAGGCTTACAAAAATTTAAATAATAGTCTTTATTAAATTTTATTTTCACAAAATAAATATGCGCAAGGTGGCTTAGTGGTTAGCATATTCGCCTCACACCTCTAGGGTCCGGGGTTCAAGTCCCGCCAGGGCCATGTGTGTGCGGAGTTTACATGTTCTTCTTTACATGTTCTTTACATGTTCTCCCCGTGCGTCGGGGGTTTCCTCTGGGTACTCTGGTTTCCTCCCCCAGTCCAAAGACATGCATGGTAGGCTGATCGGCATGTCCAAAGTGTCCGTAGTGTATGAATTGGTGTGTGAGTGTGTATGTGATTGTGCCCTGCGATGGACTGGCACCCTGTCCAGGGTGTACCCTGCCTTGTTCCCGATGCCACCTGGGATAGGCTCCAGGTTCTCCATGAGTAATTGTAGTAAAGTAGAATATTGATGGATGGATGGAAATATGGATCATAAAACAGTATGTTAACTGTTTTGTTCATTTAAAAGAAGCTGAATCCGAAACACTGCAGGATGTGGACAACACTACAGATGCTTCTAAGAAGCCTTTTATATGAGTCACCAGACTCTTCCTGCCAAGGAGGGCAGATTTCTCTCTTAATTCATCTCGTGGTTGATATGTTCGTGCCAATCCCACATCTTTAGATTACTTCTCATACTTGATGGATGACATTTTCCACATGTCACATGGGTGCATTATGGTGGTAAATTTCCACATGTCCATGTTAGATGCCGGTAAGGATCACATCGATGGGCACAGGGTCTCCGTTTGTGCTGCATCCATGCAGCTGATGAGCACATCCATGCAGGAGCCAGCATCAGCTTACATTCTCCCATTGTCCTGACGAATGCAGCGTTCTATATATAGCCATTGGCTTTCTTCCAGTTTGTTGAACAGGGTGTGGTAGAGGCAGAGAGACACAGACACTCCGTGCTAGAGGAGAATCTGCAGAGTCAGAGTTGAAATACCAGAGACTAATGTGCTAAGACAAAAAATCGTAGGAAAATGTGAAAAGATACAGGTATAAGGAAAAACCACAAAATAATCTCCCATTCATTCAATATTTATATAATCCACTCAATCAAAAGCATAAATAGCCTGACTCACAAATACATTAAAGATACCTGTATAATTTCTTCTGATCATTCTATAAGCGTGGAAGGGATGCACGTCTCAGTCCATGCAGTGCAGCACTCATGAGGATTGATCCTCATAAGTATTGTACTAAGTATTAGACTTTAGTCACTTTTTCCAGACTGGACTGACTCCACATCCACGTTTACTTGCTTTATATTAACTTAAGTTTACAAATTAGTCCTCAGGTTTAGCAGCAACTGGTCTATTTATAGCTCAGCCCATCCTCATTTCCTCAGTTGTGCTCTCAGAGTTCATCTTATTACAACAGTTTAATACATTAGAAATAAGCTTAAGCATCTGAATGGCCATGCAGAATAATTAGTTATTAGTTTATGAGCAAGGGTATATTCACACAACGGTGAAAGCCTTGTTTTTAAATGTTGTATTATTTATTGTGCAAACAGTGTTTTTCTGGATACTCTCCATTTCATTCGATGCTAATGCTCCAAATTTATGTTGCACTTTTAAGGTTTTTGTTTGACTCTTCCTCGTGCGTTAATTAAATGTCTTGACATTTAAAAATGAGAATAGTTTTTTTTTTTTTTTTAAATAGAGCACTTTTCATACACATGGTAATGATGAAATATTGGAAAGAGTGGAAATACTGTTATTTGAGCATTGTGTTTAAAACTATAATTAAACTACATTTCTCTCAACATTTTAAACAAATTATTTCATTTTTAGGACAATATCAATATGTTAATTATATGCAGTCTGTAAAGGAAACCCAATAGTGAGATTTATAATGGAAAGAACGTAAATTAGACTTGATATTAAATGCTGAAGGGGAAATGAAAGGCAAGATTATTTTATTGTTTTTTTTTTTTTTTAAGAAATTATATCACTTAATGGATAATGTATAACAGTCAACCTTATACTGTAACTAACAATTATCCATTATGCATAATCTGCTGAAAAGTTATTTGGTCCTTTACTAATTAATTTTGCTAAATTGCTCTTTCACCCACTTGTTTTAACTCCTCCTCTCTGCCCCCCCTCCACACTGCCCCCCCACCCCACTCTGCTGCCCTCCTTGTTAAGTGTGTCTCAATCTGTCTGAGCTCTCAGTGCCAAGCCTGCTTTCATAAGAGCCGCTCTCTTACACACTCACCCAGGACCCAACAAGCAGTCCAACACACACACACAGAGTAAGTGAGCTGCTATAAGACACTGAGCACTAAGCAGCTGAAGGTCAGTCACAGATCTACACAGCTCTCAGGATGGATGTTTTTAAGAAGGGATTCTCCATGGCCAAGGAGGGAGTGGTAGCGGCAGCTGAGAAGACCAAGGAAGGGCTGGAGGAGGCTGCTGCCAAAACCAAGGAGGGTGTCATGTATGTCGGTACGTCCAGAATAAAAGTTTTTTTTCTATAGTTTTTATTGATTTCAACCTGAAGCGTCTAGGTTTAACATTACGGCTATATATAATTAATCACATTGTGTTCTATTTTCGAATGTTGAGTTTCAAAATTTAAGCAAATTGCATTACCAGCAATTCTCCTCCAGAAATAGGAATTAATACTGGGTCTGGAGACCCCTTTTATATACAGAACAAATAGATGATGAGAACTGAAATGCTTTTTCATGAGCAGTTTTACTCTTTATTTCTGTAAACCCTATCGAGCTCTGGAGCTCCCTCCTTCGGGATGCTTTTTGGATGCAATCCTTGATGTCATTATTAATTCGGGCATGTGTCATAATGATGTGAGCAGATGCTGGAATGGATTTACCAG
This sequence comes from Noturus placidus, assembly GCA_022414735.1. Taxonomy (NCBI): domain Eukaryota; kingdom Metazoa; phylum Chordata; class Actinopteri; order Siluriformes; family Ictaluridae; genus Noturus; species Noturus placidus. The sequence goes on along the minus strand of JAFFST010050745.1, from coordinate 209,274 downwards.
CATCTCCCACCTGCCTGTCATTCTGATCAGCTGTTCATCTATCAACTGGAGTAATCAGCACTCCCTGCTGACACACACACACACACACACACACACTCGTCACCCTGTACAGTCCTGTGGCTCTGTCTGTACTCTCACTGACCGCAGTGGGTGGGAACCAGAGGGAGATGCGATCAATTCATGCCGGAATGATCAGGGTGCAGCAAATTTATTGACTAGCAAAGACCAGAACCTTCGACTGGACACATACATACACATGCTTTTTAAGCAACAGTTATCAAATATTTTTGAAATGTTTTCTCAGATATGGATCAAAGCTGAAGAGTTAAAAAAAAAAACTACAAAGAATAAAAATGTAATAGAATAAAATTTTAATTCAAGCACGAAGGTCAGAAAGGTCAGCCATTAGAAATATAATTCACTATAGAAGACTCTTTTTACCTATACTCCTTGAATTACATATAAAAGTCACACTGTAATAGTTAATAACCACAGTTGTACATTCTGTATGTTTTGCTGTCATAGTTCCAACTCCAACCTTATTCTCTATCTTTAATAACTTCTTATAACGTCATGAATATTATTTAAACTATTAATCGCATTGTTTCCATCAGATTTTATTGAATAAAACTTCTTTAAATTGACTTTAAGTCCAACTCTATTAAAACTATACTGTCTTTTAATATTGATGGTTGCTATTTTAGTTATTTTACTATTTTAATTGTAATATTAAGACATTATTTGTCATCATTGTTAAAAGATCAATATTGATAATGTATTTTAATATTAAATCCCATTGCATTTTGAAAGTACTAATCCTTTTTATCTTTAACCCACATGTGACTGACAGCTTGTAATTGCTGCAGAGCTTGAGCAATGTTACAGCAATGCAAATGGAAAGCATGGAGAAATGGTAGTGTCTGAGGTAGAAGTGATGGTAATGTCTACATCTCCACCATGACATTTCTGCCCTGTAAGAAATGAAAGGACTGAGTGAGAAGTGGCAATACACAGGTTATAAACATATTCTCTGCTTATCTCTCCTTGGGCATTATTTTTATTGTCTTCTGCTAATGTACACTTGGTACTGCAAACACACAATGTGTTAGAATATGTAGCTGTGTGTTCTGAGATACAGGTATGAATATATCTCCTCCATATATTCCCTCTATTTGCTTGTGTGCATGTGGGTTCTCAGACACATCTATAAAGTGAGCTGTGTGAGTAGAGGGCAAAAAAGCAGTGTACTGATAGACTGGTTGAAGGGAGGCATGGTGGAGTGAGTGCATTAGAGCTTGAGGTAAAAGCATTAGATAGACAGTGCATCAGAAGTCAGACAATACTGCACATGCATATGCAATATAGTTTCATATCTGAAATGCATTTCAAATTCCAACAAGCCTTTTCAACATTAAAATACATTATTATAAGATACATACATACATATATATATATATATATATATATATATATATATATATATTGTGTGTGTGTGTGTGTATATATTTATATTATATTTATATATGTGTATGCATGTGTATATACAGTGCCTTGCGAAAGTATTCGGCCCCCTTGAACTG
>JAFFST010050745.1:142747-152808 GCA_022414735.1 Noturus placidus | reverse complement strand
ATATATAATATATACATATATGTATTTATATACATATAAAATATATATATGGAATCGCATCCCATATATATATATATATATATATATATATATATATATATATATATATATATATATATATAATTTGTCGATTTACGGTTACTGACGCGCTTAGTTTCACTCTTTCGCAAGATTTAAGGCTGAACATTTGACACGTGAGCGGAAGTTTGGGAACATATGCAAATAAGGCTCTTGCTAAACTCCAATCGAATGTTTGCTGAGCGGTCACGTGGTTACGGAATTCCCCCTCAGAGTCCGGGGCTTTCCAGCGTCGATGACCGCGACACACCACTGAGTTCAGTCACCCAGGACTGCGTCCAAAACTCATTCAGACCGAAAGGATGACAGAATTATATCTTCTGCCGCTTAAGACAGATTCCGAAACGTCCTTTTAATTAATAATATATACTAAACTAACCACCGTGAAGTGTATTAGCATACAGGTAGGTGAGTGTAATATCACTTTAACAAACATGTGCTTGTGGGTTTTAGTTCTTTTATTCTTTAAATAATGAACTAGTATTCTACTATTTGCTATACTTATGCATACTTACTACTGCATACTAGTGGGTGCATATATATATATATATATATATATATATATATATATTATAATTCTCAATAATAAATGCTAAGTAATACTGAGTAATTCGTACCACCTGTATTCCACATGACCCTAGTAAATATTGTTTTTGAATATGTCCACTCATACTGATTAATCTGCTAGTAGAAAGAAAGGACAGAACCTGTGTGCAAAGCTATATGTTTCTTTGGAAAACACCTGCATGTCAGTGAGCAGATAGCTACATCATTTATAAATACAGTTTGAAGCCCTTAGATCTATCTTTCCATGCATAAAGAAGAGTATAATGTTGTTAAGCAGTTCACATGATGCTGCAATGGTAGGTGTGGGGAGGCTGGAAATTCCCTGACAGTGTCTGTGAACTAGTTGGACTTAACCGACCAGGTCTTTTTTGACTTATTTGTGGGGAAGAGGGGGAATCACATCCACAGGAAACAACAAGCATGTTAAAGATTTTTGTATGAATTTCCCACAGCTCATTTTGGATTTGTACAGCAGTTCTCAGAATGGCAGGAGCTCTGAGGTATGGACCATGTCTAATTACATCAGCTTTATACGTTTACATTTGCATCATTAGAATGGTAACATTCTCATATATACAGTGGGGTGCATAGGTTTATTTTAGGTTCTTTTACGTTTAATACAACATTTTTCATTACAAATTACTGTCTGCTATAGGTTAAGGGAAAAGTATAGTCTCAGATCTATTCACATGAATTTTAGGCTTTCTTAGTAATTTTGCTATGTCCCTATTTTGCTTTAATGACAGCGTGCACTCGAGCTGGTCTGGACTTGTGCTGTAAATTCTGGATGATCCACTGAAGTGTCGTCTGAAAATGTCCGCACTTCTATATAAGGGATGAGACTGAAATAATCTGATTTACTGTACAGAGGAGTTAACATGGTCAATATCACAAATTTGCTTACATTTAAAATAGTGACCTTGGAAATGATGCAGAATCTTGACTATTAAATACTCAAGATATTATAGAGTTTTAAATTAATAATAATGGGAAAAAAAAATCAAAGATTTTCATTGTGGTCGCAGAGTTTTAGACCACTGTAACCAGCAGATTTGGTGTCGGTTAGAACCCAGTTTGGTCTTTTCGACTACGGATTATCATGCATATGTTGCAACAGTCCTGTAAATAGAGGCCACAGTTTGTGTAGATTGTTCTACAAATGTTTTCTCAATGATTACGGTTGAAATCATTTAGAGAAAGAATATATAGCTAGGTATGTAAACAGGAATATGTGTGTAACTTGTGTATTTATGTATTTAATAGATTATAGACGTATCGCAACAGTGTTGCATGTAGTTGTTTTGCATGGAAAGCTAAAATGGATATATACATTTCTTTATTTTTGTCCATAACCAAAGCTTAAATAACTTGCTTGACGTGTATAGGCAAATACTTCAGACGCAGTATCTGTCTAATCTACATGGCTGTCATGGTATATATGTCGTGTTTAGTCCTGTGCTGCTTGCTGTATTTGATGTTTCTGCACACGCTGTTGCGTGGAACGTTTAGGAAAGCCTTCTACAGGTCACAATCCCGTTATTTTATTGAAGTAAGGAAATAGTAAAGACAGGATATGGTATTTTCATCAAGTCTACAGGCAAGATTATTTATCTGCCTGTATATGGTGCATCTCTTGCCATCGTAATTGCACAGGATTAATTCAGTAATTAGAAACTTCTGGTCTCCTGGTGCTCACCTGTAGTCTGTGCAAATAGGGTCATACGCATGCCCAAAGTCCTCTCTATTCTGTTTACCGATATGTGAAGATGCACCTTGTGTAACTCCAGGTTCCTGTGTAAAATCAACAGGAAGTCATACATTTGCACTACCTGTGTTGTAAGATAAACGGCCACTTTTTAATGGACATAGTCGTAATATAGTTGTTGTGGTGTTGTTTTTTTTTCAAGAATATAACTGGAGTGACTTAATTAACTTGCAGTTGAAAGTTAATATACTTAAGATCTTTGTTTTTGCCTAAGTTGAAGTTATACTTGTGTGGTGGATTTTCTATTTTCATGTTGCTTGAAAAAAGTTTATTATTGTTTTCTGTGTTATGGTTACATCCTGGCTTGCCTTCGTCAGTGATTACTTACTAATTGTTTGTTAACATTAGCAATAATCGATCAATGGAATTCCTCACATTTTGCAGTTCTAATACTTTACAGTATTAATAAATGATGCAGAAATTCAGAGAAATTATACAGATAACATAAGCAAATGTGATCTGAAAAGTGATGATACAAAGTAACAAAAGGCATAATACAAACCCTCCTAACATTCCCATACCTACTCTATATCTAGTTAGTTTTTTTTTTTTTTTTTTTTTGCTACCCCATTAACAGAGTACATTCAGAGTAAAAGGGTAAGAGAGAGCAAAGAAAGAGGAAGAACATGAGAAGTCCATAGCTGGTTCATGTGCACAGAGGAACTGTGTCTCACCGCTAAAATGGTATCCAGGCTGCTTCACTCTCTTTTTCTCTTCTCTCAGTCTCTTTGTCAGAACATCCACCACTCCTCTTTTAGTGACATGAAGAATACCCAAATTGCTGAACCTGCAAAAAAAAAAAATAGGGGTACACAGAACAGTACAGCGGTTACACCAAAATATAATCAAAACCCCAACTGGAACTTAACAATTCTGCCAAATGGACATTTTGTATAGATGTAAACAATTAATTTAGACAGGCATCAAATACATCAAAAGACTGCAAAAGCTTTCACCCCAGTCATGGCAGAGGTACTGTGAGGTGTGATTAGCTTTAAGAATTTTCCTCATAAGCGCACACTTACTGTGCTGTGAGGTCATTAGGCCCCACGTCTATGCTGCACGTTCTGTTCTCGTTGCACTGTTTTCCAACAAGGCTGTGTGCATGGACACGAGCGGGCTCGGTGTGTGTCACGAGCTGCACCTCGACGCGAGCATGGCCCACATAGTTAAACACCTGAACAGGGAGACAAACCGTATAAGCGTTCCATTCATAAGCAATACAATGCAGCCATTAAAAAAAAAATAATTTAAAAAATGTTATTTATTAATATATACACACAATATATACACACACGATTGTTAGGCTGGAAACCATCAGTGCGATACTGAGCGTTATAGTTTCCTGAGCACTTTAGTGTATGTCTAGTGAATCTTATAATCTTTGCAAAGCCCAATCTTTTACTTACTTTGCATCTCCTTGTATTATTGCACACAGACAGAGTGGGTTATGACTCTGGGTTACTGATCAGAAGGTCAGGGGTTCTAGCCCCAGCACTGCCAAACTCCCACTGTTGGGCCTTTAAGCCTCTCTGCTCCGGGGCGCTATATCATGGCGGACTCTGCGTTCGGACCCCAGCTTCCTAACACGTTGGGGAAAAAAATATTTCTCTGTGCTGTATAGATGACTAATAAAAACTCATTATCATGAGACAAATATAAAAATCATTTTCAAAAGACTTATGCACTGCACTCCTCTGTTCCAAAAGTGTATCTTATCTTCCTCTTTTTTTAAGGTTAAACATGGATTATTTGTAAATATATATAAATATATGATGTTACGAGAATCCAAGTTATGAAGTATGTTATAAACAATAATCATTTTGAGGATTTGGGACTGTACACAAATGAAGAGACAAAAAATTTGGGGGCAGTCCCCTTGGCAAGTCTAGATAGTCTGTACTCTACACTGAGTTACATGTCAAGAAATATGAATTGGCTGAAGTTGACTAATTCTGCAACAGAGTCTTTCATTTGAATAGATTCCACCTCACTGGAGTTTTTTTTTTTTTGTCTGAGCTTCCTGTTAAGAGTTATGATTATCATGTTTTGTTTCAGGACTTTAGGTTTAACCAAAAGTCCCTATAGGGAAATTTAGGGAAATAAAGTCTAGTGATTTTTGGGAATGTAAAAGTCAGTGATGCATAGCACCTCATGAAGCATATCTGGATTGGTATGATGATTTCCGAGTAAACTGTTGTTCCAAAACCACCCAAATGTCCAAAGTTTTTATAGTAGAAAAAGCTGGCGCAGTGTATATCCCCTCTCAGCATACACTGCTATCTGAATTTTGATAATTCATCAGGTGTGGGCAAAAAACATGATTAACTCTTATGTTCTGTTCACTACACTCTTCACTACAAGGATTCCTCAAGGGTCGCTTTGTATATTTACGCCATCTTAGAATTCTGTGGCAGTTAAACACTCTGTTGTAGGCTTCTACATAGAACAGCCCGGGTCAGGATCCCTATCCCCTACCCACCCCCTGATATAATTTTTTTTCCCTACACTCATTTACACTTTTTTGCTGAACCTTGATTAGCCTAAGGGCAAACTGAGTTGAACTTAATCTCAATTCTCATTCGCAGTTTCATATGGGGGGAAAAAAAACCTTTCATAGTCATTTAGTGTTCTGGTATTGCTCCAGTTTTAGTTCATTTTGACCCGACCAGAACAGAAATTTTAAGCAATGCAAGTTATAAATGTTTTACTTTAAACACCTGAATCATTACAAATCAGCGTACATATTGTACATGTTCTCTCTGCATGTAAACAAAAGCAGCTCAATTGTACAGAAGCCCTCCAACCAGCTCTGTGTACGTGTGTGTCTCGGCTTCTGACATCAGAGGCAGCACTGAGCTGGTATTCTTGGGGCTTTCCTCTATGTTTGTTCACTGCCCTACTTCCTGGAAGTAACGCACGCAAGGAGGGAGGGTGGAGAGAATGTGAGCGAGCGAGAGAGAGAGAGAGAGAGACTATGGGAGAAAAACACCACTTGTGCTTTTCTGCATTTTAGAAAGTGAAACCAACCTCATCTGTGGCCTTGCTAAACCTTGAAGGCTTCTCTCCATTTTGTTTGTCAGGTACATTAATTGGGGAAGATCTTTACCTCTGTTTTTGTGTCATAGATTGGATTAGTAAGATGGGGAAAGGCAGGAGGTAGTTTAGAGGAACAGTCGCAGCAGTGTGTCAAAGACTCGGGCAGTATTCTCTGAATCACAGGCATGACTGATCAGGGTTCTTTTTGAGCTCTAGGGAGATTTTCTGCTCTAAATGTGGTGCCTGATTAACACTTGACTCTGCTTCTCTTCCATTACAGAATGGACGGAAATCAGTACGGCATGAAAAATTTTGACAACGGGGTAAGGCTTTTTATTTTGGCACACAATTTACTATGTGTTTGTTTTGTTTTTACCAAAGTCTAGTGTTAGTCTGAATGTGAATAGCTGAATGCAATATGGCCGCCTGGATTTTTAGATTTTTGATTAAATCATTGCTATAAATAAGACAGATAAATATTTGAGTTGATGATGTTTTGTTTTGCACCAGAGCGTCCAAATTTGAATAGTGACACTGACTCTGAACAGATGAGATATCGGTTTTGAACTTGAGCATAAATAAGTGAACTTCTCTGTCCAGTTTAAACGTTTACTTTTCTTTACTGACTACTTAGCTAAATAATTTACATAAATGCATGTGCTTGGCTATAACAGAGGATCTGCTACAGAAGCCATGCTGGTTCATATTTAGAAAACTAGCGTCACTGCATTATAGCATTTTTTCCCCCCACACTTTTATCGGTTCTGCTACAGTATTTTTCAATCCTCTGAAATGACGACTAGAAAACCCAAACAAATCCCCACCCACTCACTATTGCTTACTGTACATGAGCAAAAGCGACTGGACCACAAATCATAACAGCTAAGAGAAGTTTGTTTGTCTGAGCTGGTGGCTTATGTTATCATGCACTGAAAACGCTTCAGTCTGAGTAACACTGGCCTATGGTTTATTTAATATATAAAACCAAAACACGGTCCTCTTGTTTTTTAAAACCAAGTCTGTAATTTTCACAGTTTGATATGGACATCTCCTATCATCAGTTAATATCCACGTTCGAAATTAAAAGTGAACCCTGCGTTCCAGAAACAGGTGAGCACACCTCCTCTGTGCGTTTTGAATGTTTGACTGTGTATTCAAGTGTATTTGATGGTTCTGTAAATGACTGCTTATAGTCAGTCACTCAGTGGTGTTGACATCGTCTCTGTTTCTTACAGTTCATGGACCTTACTTACAGATAATTGAAGAGCCCAAACAAGTAAGAAGGCACATTCATTTATCTGTTTTCTTAAAACGAACCAATAGCTTTTGCAGTGTGATGATGTCATTATAGCGGAGGGATAATGTGATTGAAGGCAACACGTCTCAAGATGTATTAATTTGCTCACAAAATGTGAGTTCAATAATTGAACATAAAAGCTATGAAAAAATTAATGAGTGAATATTTTTTTACTTCATATTTAATGTCCAAACCTTTAACTGGTAGTTCCTATATCATCAGAAAGAACGTAATTATTATTTCTAATTAAATGTTTGTGCATTTACGTATTTATTTATTTCTAGAAGATGAATAAGTGTTAGACAGGCAGACAGTAAACCACGTGGCACTCTTACATTATGTGTCTTGTGATATAAAGCAATGTTCAAGGGAAATTCCCCATGATTTCTTATTTTGACTCCCGAGGATCATCTTTAATCATAAAGTGCAGCTCCACTCTAACATTAATGACGTGTGTTCTCAGAGAGGCTTCCGGTTCCGTTATGAGTGTGAGGGTCCATCTCATGGAGGTCTACCAGGCGCTTCCAGTGAGAGGAACAGGCGGACGTATCCCACTGTTAAGGTGACGAGCTGCACACACACACACACACACACACACACACACACACACACGTATCAGAAGCTTCGATAATGTCCTGTTATTTCTCAAATTATTCTCAGATGAACATGAAGTCTGAAAAAATGTAATGGCTGTACGGTATTGCTTATGAATGGAACGCTTATACGGTTTGTCTCCCTGTTCAGGTGTTTAACTATGTGGGCCATGCTCGCGTCGAGGTGCAGCTCGTGACACACACCGAGCCCGCTCGTGTCCATGCACACAGCCTTGTTGGAAAACAGTGCAACGAGAACGGAACGTGCAGCATAGACGTGGGGCCTAATGACCTCACAGCACAGTAAGTGTGCGCTTATGAGGAAAATTCTTTGCTTAAAGCTAATCACACCTCACAGTACCTCTGCCACGACTGGGGTGAAAGCTTTTGCAGTCTTTTGATGTATTTGATGCCTGTCCAAATTAATTGCTTACATCTATACAAAATGTCCATTTGGCAGAATTGTTAAGTTCCAGTTGGGGTTTTGATTATATTTTGGTGTAACCGCTGTACTGTTCTGTGTACCCCTATTTTTTTTTTTTGCAGGTTCAGCAATTTGGGTATTCTTCATGTCACTAAAAGAGGAGTGGTGGATGTTCTGACAAAGAGACTGAGAGAAGAGAAAAAGAGAGTGAAGCAGCCTGGATACCATTTTAGCGGTGAGACACACGAAACAAGCATGATCACTCAGTCTCATGTTCTTCCTCTTTCTTGGCTCTCTGCTACCCGGTCAGTCTCTTAAGAAACATTATTTATTGGTGCAGCAAAGAAACAAATCTAGCTAGATAGGTGGGTTTGTCTTATACCTTTTTGATACTTTACATCATCACTTTTTTAACATAATTTCATACATATTTTTAACATCAAACATACATTTATGAGAACTGACTTTAAAGCAACATGAAAATATAAAATCCACCACACAAGTATAACTTCAACTCAGGCTAATTTGGAGTCCTATCTTATCGCATTAGATAAATAGCACTGCTAGAATATTAGCAACGCCTAAAGTATGGATGAAAAGTCCCAAGGAGCAAATTCACAGACCACCTGGTTGTGTCCCCTAGGGTAGAATTGAACACCATGACACATAGAGCACATAACTGAAAGCTATAAAACTTTATAATGTATTGGAAATTCGAAATTCTTCAAGACTGTTATAATCGACTTTCACTTGTTATAAGGTATTAATATCATTAAGAACTTGACTGATGTGTGTTGTTATTTCAAGTGTATCTGAACGTTGCCACTTTTTTGTCAACCAAAGCCACATTTACGTTTTTAAAATTAGAAATCAAATTAAAGTTGAATCTCTAATTTTGAATGGTACAGATACAGAAGAGCAGGCTATTGTGCGAGAAGCAAAAGAGCTGGGCAAGAGCATGGACCTTAATATAGTGAGGTTAAAGTTCACAGCTTACCTCAAGGACAGCAACGGAGCATTCACCAGAGCTTTGAAACCAGTCGTGTCCAACCCCATCTATGACAGCAGTATGTTTTCTTCTTCTCAATTTACTAAGAGATCTTATGATCATGAGATGTTATGTCGTCAGTGTTTAAATGACTCAACATTTTTTCCAGAATCTCCCAATGCTTCCAATCTCAAGATCTCACGCATGGACAAGACTTGTGGCTCGGTGATGGGAGGGGATGAGATCTTCCTGTTGTGCGACAAAGTTCAAAAAGGTAAAAGCTCTATTCCTCTGTGCTGGTATGTACATAATGTCTTTCTGTAAAAGATTAATTGAGACAGATATATTCCTGCTTACAGATGATATTGAGATTCGTTTCTATGAGGAAGATGATGATTTAGGCTGGGAAGCATTCGGTGATTTCTCTCCCACTGATGTACACAAACAGGTGTGTTAAAAAGCAGTACATTGTTATTTTGGATTTATGCTACAGAATATAGCTTAGTTGTGCATGGACTTCACTTACTCATTATTTAGCCACTTGTGGTTAAGATGGACTTTTAGGTATTTTTAGAAAAAAATATCTTGGTGGAAAGTACAGTGTTCTTTATCTAGTGGCTGAATGTTACCATTTACACTGTCTGTCTCCGCCCTCTTCCAGTATGCCATTGTCTTTAAAACGCCACCATATCATAAAGAGATCGAGCGACCTGTCACTGTCTTTCTGCAACTCAAGAGGAAGAAGGGTGGGGACTGCAGCGAACCCAAACAGTTTACCTACGTCCCACAATATCCAGGTCAGTCTTCATAACTGCTAAACTTTTCATCCATTTTATCCATTCAATTTTCCTCACACTGTTCTTATTTTTGTCAGACTAATTGATTTATATTAAGCATCATCACTTTGTAATATCATGTCCTCAGATAAAGAGGAGGTTCAGCGGAAGAGGATGAAGGCTCTTCCACAAAACTATGACCCTTGGCGGGGACCACAGGGTGGAGCAGGGGGCCTGGGCAGAGGAGCTGGAGGCTTTGGCGGTCCTGGAGGAGGTGGAGGAGGAGGAATATTTGGAGGAGGTAATCAATATACAGTGGTACCTCGACCTACGAGATTAATTCGTTCCATAACCTAGCTCGTTCGTCGATCATCTCGTAAGTCGATCGAATTATTCCCATTTAAAATAAAGGAAAAAAATTTAATTGGTTCCAACCCTTTAAAATTCCCCCAAAACACTGTACTACATATAAAAAGGCATGTTTTCCCATACAAACCTATGTGTAATTAATGCAGTTTAAATACCTGTACTGTA
>JAFFST010050745.1:87642-136954 GCA_022414735.1 Noturus placidus | reverse complement strand
AGTATCTCGGACCTGCCTGGTGTGTTCCTTGTTCTTCATGATGCTCTCTGTGCTTTAAATGGACCTCTGAGACTATCACAGAGCAGGTGCATTTATACGGAGACTTGATTACACACAGGTGGATTCTGTTTATCAACATTAGACATTTAGGTCAATATTGGATTATTCAGAGACCCTCACTGAACTTCTGGAGAGAGTTTGTTGCACTGAAAGTAAAGGGGCTGAATAATTTTGCACGCCCAATTTTTCAGTTTTTTATTTGTTGAAAAAGTTTGAAATATCCAATAAAGTTCGTTCCACTTCATGATTGTGTCCCACCTGTTGTTGATTCTTCACAAAAAATTACAGTTTTATATCTTTATGTTTGAGGCCTGAAACGTGGCAAAAGGTCGAACAGTTCAAGGGGGCCGAATACTTTCGCAAGGCACTGTATATGTTGAAGGTGTTCAATTATATTTTCAACGTATTTGGAATTGTATTTATTACTGTGCATTTTGGGCACGTGATATAGCTAATGATTTGTATTATTTAAAATAAATATTATCTAGTGACAATACATCACTGTTATGTATCATTTTGATCGTTAAATCAAACAAGTAATTGGAGTATTTTAAAAACCTAAGGGATTGCACATAATTTTTTTTTTATTATAATAATTAAACAATTATGTACACTGCAATGAAATAAACCACAGAACACATTAACCAATTTTTTTTTGAAGATGAACTTATCAAAAGGCAATAAACCAAATCCAGTCTAGTGACAGTTAAAATATAATACAATGTTGTATCCCTATAAAGTTCTATATAAATATTTCCCGATTGATTTGAGATACACAGCTAATGTGGATAAAGCTAATGTGTTGCGGCTACAAGCTGATCAAACACTTACATCTCAATCACAGCTGTTGAAGCTAAGTGTTTCTTGTCCCCATGATCAAATGGTAGATATCGTCATGCTTTCTTACCACAATCTATGTGGAAAGCACAAACCAAAATCATCTACTTTTCATGACAACACTACTGTATGTGCAACAGTTTTCAGACTGTGCTCAACAGTAGAAACTGTATTTAGAAAATGTTTGATAGTATATCACCCAGCACTACTAGGCAGTATTGGTTTGTGTGTATATGTCGCTTACCCTGCCCGGTATATGTGTGACTGCAGTTAAGTGGTGGTCCAATAGAGGGGCTGGTGGATGCATTGCAGTCTCTTGGTCTGAAAGAAGGGGTCCAACTTCTGAGAGCCAGGCAGCCCAATGAGGACAAGCAGAGCGCAGGTATGAAACACCTTACCATAATGATCAGACTAGGATATTAGGTCATGAACCACAACCAAATCAGAAATGTGTATAGATACGTTCCACCTTACTTCTTTACATGAAATGTTCAACGTTGCTGCTGCAGCACTGACCATGTTCCCTCTTCTCCTAGACACAACAGTGGACAGTGGCTTTGGCAGTCAGGAAGCAGACACTTCAGCTGTGGATAATGACTGTGAAACAAACTGATTCTATTTGATGCTTTATCATCAACCAAATGGAAAATTGTCCTTCACAACTCGTCACAGTGAAGAATTGGCAACCCAATTCTATTGCGAGAGACTCAGAACGAACGTGATGCTATGATTGGTGCTCTAAATGCCTCCTGTAGTGCATTCACAGTTTGTGGAAGTTATGAGAATAAGATACTGAGATATTAGTCGTCTTCAATATTCTGGATGTAACTTTTGCAGTATCCCTGGTACCCTAGTTTCCAATTCTGTTTCCAAATATGTCCTAATGTATTCGTTTATAATGTGTTGGATGCAAACAGGTGTTTTGTTTTCTTTGGGCGATTGCTTATGATTTAGTGTATTACTAATACTGTGTATTTATATAGGGCGGCTGTGGCTCAGTCGGTAGAGCGGGTTGTCCACTAATCTACTAATCGTAGGGTTGGGGGTTCGATTCCCGGCCCGGATGACTCCACATATCGAAGTGTCCTTGGGCAAGACACTGAACCCTAAGTTGCCCCCGATGGCAAGTTAGCGCCTTGCATGGAAGCTCTGCTACCATTGGTGTGTGAATGGGTGAATGGGTGAATGAGACACAGTGTAAAGCGCTTTGGATAAAAGCGCTATATAAGTGCGCCATAATATGAGGTATGTTTTCCTATGCCTGTTCAATAGAGCCATGCTTGAATGTGTTTTTTTTTTTTTTTTAATACAGTGCACATCTACAGTGCCTTGCGAAAGTATTCGGCCCCCTTTAACTGTTCGACCTTTTGCGAATAAGGTCAATTTTTCAGTTTTTTATTTGTTGAAAAAGTTTGAAATATCCAATAAATTTCGTTCCACTTCATGATTGTGTCCCACCTGTTGTTGATTCTTCACAAAAAATGACAGTTTTATATCTTTATGTTTGAGGCCTGAAATGTGGCAAAAGGTCGAACAGTTCAAGGGGGCCGAATACTTTCGCAAGGCACTGTAAGTGTTTGCGTTCTGTCCATCATTGAATTTTATTTTAAAAAAATAAATGTTTAATTTAGCCTGTTTCCCCCATGATTGCATTGGGTTCTCCCAGGTTCTCTGGTTTCTTCCCACTTTCCAAAAACATGCAGGTTGGCAGATTGATGCTGAATTGCCCCTAGGTGTGATTGAATGTATGTGTGGTGGTGCCCTGCAATGGACTGGCATCCCATCTGGGGTGAATTCTCCCTCATTGTGCCCAGTATTCAAGGGATAGGCTCCTCATCTTCCACAACCTTGACCAGGATAAAGCAGTTACTGAAGACAAATGAATGTTTAACTTTTATTTGGGATTAAGGATTCACTCAGCCTTTAAATCTTAACTCACTAATGGACATTTGGCAGATAATGGGTTTATTATATCAATGCCTCCATAACATACAAACAATAGAGCATAATTTTATTCCCGAGCAGCTGAAACAGAATACAATATGTAAAACTACAAGCAATCACTGAACTAACAAAAAATGTTACAGTATTAAAACATACAGTAGACCACTGTGGTGTCACTGAACTGCTCAGTGTTCCCTGTAAAAACACTGTAAAACCTTTGTCAAAACATTTTATCATAAACACAGTCAACAAGACATGAATTATAAATCTGCACAATATATAAATAGATCTCGTCATTCAATAACGTCTGCACAAATATTACCCAAAGTGCAGTGGGGCATCACAATTTAAGTGCTATACTGTAGATGCTGATTTAGCTCTTGTGTTTAATGTGTATAAAGTCAAAATTAATACAGATGTGTGATCCAGATTAAAGGAAAAAATAACAGAGTCTTTTAGTAAGGTGTTGGGTCGCCATGAGCTGCTTAAACAGCTTCAGTGTACAGTCATTTCTTCTGTTTTTGTGTAGATCAGTCAGTTATTTTGATCAGTCATGTTTGGATAAAAATGATAAGTCAAAAGAACTTTGTAATGATTTGAGGTGACTTTTTGCTTGAAGGGTACAAGTGGACCCAAACCATGCCAGCAAAATGCCTACAGCATAACATGTTTTTTCTTTAAGTTGTCAGCCGCCTGTATGTGGTTTTTTTTCTCATTCGTAAGTTTGGAGCTCTAACAGTCATTTTAGCTCTTTGTTACCTACCTGGTAACAAATGTTTTTTTTAAATAATTTTTCTTTTATTATTTTATTTTACAATATATCGGATTCTTTAGTTCCTGCTATGATGAAAATACATCATTAAGAAATACTTCACAGATATTCAGTCACATTTGTGTCTGCCTCAATACCTGTGCTATAATTCCTTTAAGCTCAATATAAATAATTGTTCTCCAATACAGCTGAGGTAATACGGGTTATCTCTCCTCTACTGACCCTTTCTGGCAGCAGAAATATGGCATCACTGCAGTACTTGAAAACGGGAGCCTGAGAAGAAAATATCTTTGCCACACAATAAGGTCATCAGTAGAAACATGTAATTTTTTCATCTAATCTATGTTTATCAGTCATCCACATTCATAGTCAGCATACACAATGTACAATTCTCACATAAACACTAAAGCAGAACATTGCTGGTGATACCTATGTGCACATCTTCTTCTAAACCAGTCGTTCTGAAACATTTTGCATCTCCTTTAACTTTAAATAAAATCTGCGAACCTTCACAGCACTGATTAATTTTACAAACATAGTCCAACATAATATATTGTATTTTGGGCATTTACTGGGGCCACATAGCTTTTTAATTCTTTTCCTTGGATAGAACAAATTTTTATCAAATGTAATTTTTAGCAATTTTTTTTTAAATAATGTCAATGTGTCATTAGGTTCAAGTTAACATTATTCAGATGCCTGCCTGTTTTTGAGTTTCTGAGGTTTGGATTATAATCATTCAATTCAAGTGCCAAACTTGAACCCAGCTAATACAGTCACCTCCAAAAGTACTGGAACACCAAGGCCAATTTTATTCCTTTCTCGATACACTGAGGACATTAAGGTTTGAGAACAAAAAATGAATGTGAAACAATAGATCAGATTTTCAGCTTTCATTTCCTCATATTTACATCTACAAATAAAAACAGAAAGTCATAAATTAAAGAACACTTAATATCTGGTTGCTTATCCCTTGCTTGCAATAACTGCATCAAGCCGGTGACCCAATGACATCACCAAACTGTTGCATTACTCTTTTCTTTCAGTTGTTGTTTGTTTTGGGGGGGGGGGTGTCTCCCTTCAGTCTCCTCTTCAGGAGGTGAAATGCTGCTCAATTGGGTTAAGGTCTGGTGATTGACTGCGTCAGTCTAAAAACTTCCACTTGTCACCCCGATTAAATACTTTGTTGTGTTGGCCATGTGTTTTGGGTCATTGTCTAACTGCATGATGAAGTTCCTCCCGATTAGATTGGATGCATTTCTCTGTAAATTGGAAGACAGAAAGACTTCTGGAGACTTCTGAATTCATTTTTCTGCTAACATTGTGAGTTACATCATCAATAAAGTTTAGGGAGCCTGTTCCAGAATCAGCCGTGCAATCCCAAACCATGACACTATCTCCACCATAAGCTCATATGTTTTGGATCATGAGCAGATCATTTGGTCTTTCCTTCACTTTGATAGAGGTTGGTTCCAGGACTTTTGTGGATCATCTCTGTATTTCTTTGCAAATTCCAGTTTAGCCTTCTGATTCTTACTGCTGATAAGTGGTTTGCATTTTGTGGTATGGCCTCTAATTTTATTTGAATGGTGGATTGTGATACATTCACCCCTGCCCTGTAGAGGTTGTAGGAGGTTGCTGGTGACTAACTGTTGTTTTGGGGGTTTTCTTCACAGCTCTCACAATGTTTCTGTCATGAATTGCTGTTGTTTTCCTTGGCATGTTCCATGTCAGGTTGTTAGTACACCAGTGGTTTCTTTCTTTTTCAGGACTTTCCAATTTGTTGGATTGGCTATACCCAATGCTTGTACAATGGCTCTGATCAAGTTTTCTCGCTTTCAGAATGGCTTGATTTTCTCCCTTAGACAGCTCTCTGGTCTTCATGTTGGTTAATCCTTTTTACCAACATAGGGTTCAAACCAAGACTAGACATTCAGAGCCATTCATTCTTTAAACAATCAATTTAACAGAGCACACTTGGGCAGCAAGAAACACCTCAGTCACATGTTCCAGTATTTTTTGATCAGATGAAAAAATGGGTTGGTTCAAACAAAAGGTGTTTAATACATATAGATGTAAATGCCAAGAAATGAAATTTGAAATTCTGATCTATCATGTCATATTCATGTTTTGATGTCAAACCCAAATGTCTTATTGCAAAAAAAAAAATAAAAAATTGAATTGTCCTTGCTAGTCCAATACATTTAGAGGGGACTGGCAGGATAACATTAAGAAATCAAAAATAAATATAACAACTTTTGTAATAGCAGGTGGTGGTTTCAATCATTGCAACAAAATAAAACAAACAAAAAACATCATGGACTATACTTTGTGGACCCCTGGAGGTTCCCAGACCCCCCTTTGAGAACCATGCCTCTAAACTATAATTTTTTGCGAGCTGTAGTGTGCTTTCAGGTAAAAAAAATAAATACAATACATACACTGGGAATGCAAAGAGGGAAGTGATTGTCTTTACATCACAAGCATGCTCGAAACATGATTTCAAAAGATCTATATATGTACATTATCCTATCCAAAGGTATGTTCAAGCAAGAAAATTGGAAAAGAAAAAACGTTTTGGGACACAACTTCTAGTAATCAAAAAAAAGGAAATTACCTTTGTGATAATGCATGTGCTTCCACGTAAAGTAACAAAGAGGCTCAGATTTTGTCTTCAAACACTGTCTTCAAATCCATTGGGGTGGATAATTTTGTACTTGGGTTTGTGTGAGCATGTTGTTTGATAAGGGAAAAAAAAAAGATGCGCAAAAAACTTTATGTAGTCTATGCCTTCTATACAGCATATACGTTAAGCTAAGAGAAGTATAAAGCCAGGCTAAAAAGGTAATAAAGATAAAGGGAGGATGGCTATATTCACACTCCTCTGCCCTCTGTAGGCCTGTTTTGCATTCACTGGCCCCAAAAACATGCTTTCAGGAAGAAGCGAGGCGACTAATCATACCCAGCTTCGATCTTCGATCACCTCCGAGTGCACGACGTGTGCGGCCACTGCAGTGTAGTGCACAAACTGCCATTTTTTCCCCCTCATATCGATGCTCTTCTCAGCCTTTCAGTCTGGATCAGAAGCACCATAAAGCAGCTATCAAGTGCTCTGGATAGTGGACTCACTGTTTCACGGCTGGCTTGTGTCTCTGGCCCTCACTTCGACTGCTCTTCTTACTTCTGGAACTGCAGCTGCTGGCGCTGGTGTGGCTGGTGTCATGTGCCAGCGTGGAGCTGGAGCTGTTCCGCTGCAGAGTGCCATCAGTAAACAAACGAGCCTCGAATGCCATCATATCCGACTCACCCATGCGAATCTTCGCTCTCAGTAACATGGCATAAGTCCCATAGCGGGTTTTCTAAAAGAAGAATGGATGGATTTGTATTTAGAGCTTTCGAATGCTTGTAGAGAATTGGAACTATTTCAGATCTTGGTCATGAACTAAAACAACTAATGCTCAGAGAAGGCAAAGTGAATTAGACATGACACGTTTCAACTGTGGATCATCTCACCTGGATACTGTAGACCTAAGAACTGCTGCTGTAATAATAAATACTGTTCTGTTCTCATCCCAGGACTCTTGTTCACAGTTTTCTCATACTGAACATCATTTCAACACACTTAGTACTGTCTGCCTTTTCTCTCTACCCCTGTATACTGCAATGCTTTATAATCCCACTATCCGGCATCACCCACAAGAGGATGGATTCTCTTTTGAGCTTCAAAGAAGAATGAAATCCTCTTCAGCAGGAAGCCTCACCTCAAACTCCAGGTACTCCTCCCGCTGCTTGGCCTCTTCATACTCCTTCCCCTTGGGCTTCTGCTCCTGAAGAATAGAGCGCAGCTCCTGCAGCTCAGAGGAGACAGATCTGAAGCGTATTTCATGAGATTTCACTTGCTCCTCCTAAACAGAGAGTTACCAGAAAATAAGGGAAAATATCAGCTATGTTTGCACACACTAAAAATTCAATAACAACAACCAATAACTCATCAGCATAAAACATTCACGTAAACATCTAATTCAGAACTTACAGACTGAGATCACGCTAAAGTGGATAATGTGTTTAATAATCTGTTCAGAGGGTGATGATTCATTTTCTCTTAACAGCAGCTTTAATAATTGTGCTGGCTGCAGGACACAGTTTTAAATTAACGCCCTTGTTCTGGGGCGGCTGTGGATCAGGTGGTAGAGCGAGTTGTCCACTAATCGTAGGGTTGGTGGTTCGATTCCCGGCCCACATGACTCCACATGCCGAAGTGTCCTAGGGCAAAACACTGAACCCCAAGTTGCTCCTGATTGCAAGTTAGTGCCTTGCATGGCAGCTCTGCTACCATTGGTGTGTGAGTGTGTGTGTGAATGGGTGAATGAGACACAGTGTAAAGCGCTTTGGATAAAAGCGCTATATAAGTGCACCATTTACCATTTAACGTATCATCGTACCTATAGTAAACACGTACTAACAACTTAGTAACTAGTAATTGACTTACAATGTAATAACAACTGGTGGATGTTCCACATTAACGATTAAAAAAATCATTTGTAACTGTTGAAATGGTGGTTTTCTGTGAAAAGACATTTATTTAGCATTTTTGGAAGGAGTCTCCAGTGTCAGTCAGAGGGTCAGAAGTTTTCTAAAATGGAAAAGTCTTCGAGACAGAGGAGTCTGCGATTTCTTGGTAACATGAGAAGCTGCTTTCTTTTGTCGACAAAAGAAATAGAAAAAGAACAACCTTTTTTAGCTGCTATAACATAAGGAAGTAACAGGAACTAACTATAAACGAATAAATACAGTGTCTTGCGAAAGTATTCGGCCCCCTTGAACTGTTCGACCTTTTGTGAATAATTTTGCTCGCTCAATTTTTCAGTTTTTTATTTGTTGAAAAAGTTTGAAATATCCAATAAATTTGGTTCCACTTCATGATTGTGTCCCACCTGTTGTTGGTTCTTCACAAAAAATTACAGTTTTATATCTTTATGTTTGAGGCCTGAAATGTGGCAAAAGGTCAAACAGTTCAAGGGGGCCGAATACTTTCGCAAGGCACTGTATAATATTACTAGTGTTGGCAAATTGTAGTGATATAAGAGGAATCAGACACTTTGGGATGATCTATTACAGGAAAAAAATCAACTTTGGTGTAGTAACAATTACTCTGCTTAATTGATTATTCTTCTATAAAAGTATTGTCCCCTGTTGTTTTATTCCTTACTTACAGTACAAATCTGACCACTTTTATATTCAGAAATAGTTGTGCACATTTTATGAGTAGGATTTTGGGTCTCAAAAAAAAAGAAAAGAAAGCTAAATCCCAGTCCTAACAATCTTTTCTCTCCCTCTCTCGAGTTACACATGATCTTATGGAGATACTGGAAGATCCTGGTCCATTCTGCTCTCCTGGACCTGCGTGTCCTTCCTCGGGTGACCTGCCTCTGGATGGAGCTCTCATCTGCTTCAATTCCAGACTGCTGGGACTATGGTTTCTTCTGAGCCATACAAATTTCATATAAATCAATAATAGACTCTTTCAGAACATCTGTTGTTACCCTTATGAGGATGGGTTCCCTTCTGAGTCTGGTTCCTCTCAAGGTTTCCTCTTAAACATCTTAGGGAGTTTTTCCTTGCTATTGTCGCCACTCAGTGGCTTGCTCAGTTGGGATAAATTTGCACCTTAATATCTGTATACCGTGTTGATATTTCTGTAAAGCTGCGTTGAGACAATGTTTATTTTCAAAAGTGCTATACAAATAAAATTGAATTGAATTGAATTGAATTGAATAAAGCTGGGAAGCTGGGCATTTAACTAATAATTTGAAGCAGAATGCTGTGGGACATAAATTTCTCTTGCTTGTCTCATTCTACTGAGAATGGCAAGATTTAATATTTGTTTAAAACACAATGAAAGCAGATGAACTCTTTGCTAATATGATGAACTAATGTATGAACAGCTCTTTCAAAATGTGTCAAATTGCCAAATTTACACACATTCCCTCATAAGTGGGTTGGTGGCTGGAGGGAATAAAGTATTAAAAAGAAGTTGAAACAAGAACGTTAAGTACCTGGGACAGTTTGGTGGTGGAGCCAGGTAGAAGAGGCCGGCTAAACTTTCTCTGTGAGCCGATGGCTGCTGGAAAGGGAGGGGCAGAGAACATGGCTGCCACTGTGTTGATGCGCGTGATCCAGGATTGCATCTGCTCCGCATTGCTGGGAGAGAAAAGAGAGCAGCCACAGGGAATGAAGCAAAGATAAGTACTGCATTGACTCCAGGTTGTTATGACAGATGGGTTATGTTGCATTGTACTGTTTTATTTTAAGCAATATAATAAATATGAACTGACATGAATGTAGCACAGAAGAGTTCAAGAGTAGAAATGGTAAGTATGTAATACATTCAGCTCAAGACTGAGGAGGATTACGGTTATTTTGACTGAGGCTGGGTTTACTGAGAGTTTGACTCATTTTACTGAGCGTTCAACAGATCGTGTGTGAAAGTGGTTCTCTAACCAGAAAGCAGATCTTTAAGCCCATTAATTATGGTGGATCCAGGGTTTGATCATTGTGGACTGGGGTGTGATATGGTGAACTGGGGTGTGATCATTTCCCAGGGCAAGGTGTCAAAAATGACAATTAGGTCAACTTATCACAATACGTCCTGTTCCAAGTTTTAGAGTCAGCTTGTTGGCAAATCTACAATATGCATATAATATCAGGTTACAGAACTCGAGCAGAGTTTTCATATACACGTTAATGACTTTCATTTTGCAAGTTTATGCAAATTCACATCTCGGGACAGCCTGAATGCATTAAAAAAATATCCTCAAAAGGGTCATTATCCCCTAGCAGGTTCTGCTGCATGATGACATGCATCACACACAAGAATAGTGGCTGTTCAGTACAGTGTGAAGGCTGGCAATGGGACCAAGAAAGATTGGTCCCGTTGCAAGAAAGATTCCGATCTACTGTACGGTCGCTCGTTTTCCAAATGCTCATGATTTTTTTGATGAATTGAAATGTAATTATGTATTTACAGAAGTTTATTATATAGAAGTGCAATTATTTCACAGCTCAGAAGAAACTGCTCTTTGTGAAAACACACCAACATATACACCCTCCAGTGAATGAGCCTATAATCTGGCTGTGAACTCTAAATCAGCAGGGGACCTATAAATATGTCCATTTAAAAATGCTGCACTACAAACATATATAGAAGACCCAAACAAATATATATTGAAGTAAACCTGTAAACTACACAAGTGTATATTTCTGAGTGTGCAGGACTATGTTTCGTATGAATAGCACTGTGAGCACGAGTGTTTCGGTAGATTTATCTAGGCCAGACTCTCAGGCTGGAGAGGATCCATTCCCCTGAGAGCCACATGACAGAACAGCCATCTGGGTGGAGCTCTCTGACGAGGCCACTATGAGCTCTGTATTTAATCAACACCCAGAAGTCAGGGCACTCAGTGTACGTGTGTGTGTATATACAGTCATGTGAAATAATAAGTATACCCCATGGAAATTGTTGGCTATTTTGACATATAGCCACAAGCAAACATTTGATCCTCTTTGAAACAGTGCCTATTAATAAAGTTGATACACTATCAAATGACACATCGAATTTACATTTTGTAATCATTTTCACAATTTAAATGAACAAAAAAACAGATCAGTCACGAGGAAAAAGGTAAGTACACCCCTACATTTATCACACCTTCAAATCCATATAATTAGAATCAGGTGTTCGAGTTAGGGTGCCAGTGATTAGAACCTGTTTATGGAGTGCAGGTGGAACCTGTCTTATTTATACCCCTCTCATATCTAGAGTTGGGCGGGGGTGGCTCAGTCGGTAGAGCAGGTTGTCCACTGATCCACTAATCGTGGGGTTGGTGGTTCGAATCCCGGCCCGGGTGATCCCATGCCGAAGTGTCCTTGCGTAAGACAATGAACCCTAAGTTGCCCCCGATGGCAAGCTAGCACCTTGCATGTCAGCTCTGCTTCGATTGGTGTGTGAGTGTGCTTTCAATTGTAAGTCGCTTTGGATAAAAGCGTCTGCTAAATGAATAAATGTAAATGGTGTTCCCTTTGTTATTGAGGTGTGTGGAGTTATCATTCCCAGAGCTAAAGAGTTCTGTAAGGCCTTCAGAAAAAAAGGTTGTGGACGCCTACGAGTCTGGAAAGGGATTTATAAAGTTCTCCAAATTATTTTAAATATATCATTCCATTAGACTAATGACAGCTTTTCAGGAGAAGCACCTCATACCATCTGTGAAGCACAATGGTGGAAATGTTGTGGTTTGGTGTTGATTCAGTGCCTCAGGGACTGGACAACTTGCATTCATTGATTCAGCTATGAATTCTGCATCATATTAAAGATGAAGATAATGTGAGGCCATCTGTCCAAAAGTTGAAGTTGAACCAAAAGTGGCCCTTTCGACAGAATAATAATCCTAATCACACCAGCAAATCCACCAAGGAATGGCTTAAAAATAAGAAATGGAGGGTCTATGTAAGGGTCTATGTAAGGGCCTAGTTAAAGCCCGGATTTGAACCCCATTGAAATGTTGTGGGGGATGTGAAATGGGTAGTACATGCAAGAAAAACTGGTGGACAATTATTCAAAATGTGTACAACAATGCGTTATTCCTGCTAAAGGGTGCAATACTAGAAGAATATCACATCTATTGATATTTGGGTTGAATAAATGATTGAAAAAGCAAATTTTCCTTGTGGATTTGTTCAATTATATAAACTTTATAAATAGGCACTGTTCGAAAGAGGATCACATGCTTGCTTGTACAACTATGTCAAAAAACCAACAACCTCTATGGGGTGTATTTATTGTGTGTGTTATATATATATATGGTTAGCAAGAAGTGAATCATGTCTAATCCCCCAAATAAACTACTGTATTTACACAGTTTGTTATGTTACAGAGAAGCCACAAAGTCCTCCATCATGAAGACTCTCTTCTCTGAAAAAAACCCCCACAAAAAACTACAGTTACAGCTTTACCTCTGACTGTTACAAAGCACTGGCTCTTCACTGTCAATAACTGTACATGTGTTTTTGTTGTTTTAGATTTGTTTATGTGGTGCGTCCACAATACAAGTCGCTGTGGAATAGCTGTTACTATAGAGACAATCTATATATAAATATTCAAATCAGCTCATTAATATAAACCTGTGATTTTCCTTCCGGCTGGCACTAATGTCATATCTGCTGTTGCAGAAAATTATTCAACACTTTCTGACCAACCAGAATTAAGAATTCAACAGCACTGTGGTTTAAAAAATTTCTCCATACATAGGGGAAATTCCAGGCATACAGTAACACCAGATGTGTTAATACAAGTTCATTTTGAGTGGGAGCAACGACTCCATATGTGTTTACAAAGAAATAGCAAACATGCAGAGCATGTCCTGTAAATAAAGTAAAAGTAAAAAAAAAAAATACCAATAAAATAAAATGTTAATTCCCCCTATGTATGGAGACTTTCGTGAAAGTTTTGAAAATCCATTTTTATTCCCAGCCAGAAGATTTACAGTACCATTGTTTCAATACCAGTGATTTAAGAAATAAATCAATTCATTTAATTTATTTATTTTCCATCCATCTTCAACTGCTTACAAATCATAAATCATTTTACCTTATTAAAGCATATTTAATAATATACTAACAATATATTTTGTACTTCTATCGGGAACTCACAGGAAAATAGCTGTGCAGTATCATCTTAATAAAAAATATATAATTTATGCACACATGCTGGAAGACTTACGGGGCCTCGAACAGGAAGACCCTCCAGTCAGCAGTGCGCAGGTAAAACACGTTGGGTCTCTTGCTGTAGTCTGCTGCCTTCATAGCCAGAGAGTGGTGGATGGACACAGCATTCTTCAGATCCTCATCACACAGCTGCTTATGAGTGCCATATTCACTCTGAAAGCCGATCAGAGCAGAGAACAATGTGAACATTGGACAGAGGCATGTCAGCAGAATTTGGTTTTCTGTATTGTTTCATTGTAAACGTTCGATTATGCCTGCAGTGTTGGGGAAGCTACTTTGAAGCTGCAGATTTTCATGCTACTAATAGTTTGATGTAGTTAAGCTACAGTACCCTTTTTAAAAAGTAGTTAGCTACAGTACAAAAAGTAACTAACTGCATTGAAGCTACTTAAATGGGCAACATTTTTAGTATGTCATGATTGTGAATCAGCTTATGAATAACTGTGCATAATTTTGCATAAAGAGATTCAATGCAATTGGAAAACAATTCAGAACAATTATGAATTTATAATGTGCATATTAGGCTATTTATCAATTTAAAATGACGATCGCGTTCACCTCTATATGCGTCTTTAAATTTGTGCTTGAATGCTTTGATGTCTTATTATAATTTAAGTATTGGATAAAGTATTTTAATATTTGGTTTGCAAAGATTACATATAAAAGTGTAAGGTTTATTGTTAGAACTCCTGCTCCATCATGGATAATAAGGATGAGTGATTTTAAAGTAACGGAGTAATTGAAAAATGTATTTAAGTTATTAGCATTGCTACTTTTAGTTAGCCACTCCCCAACACTGTACAGTGGTGGTAGAAAGTTTATGAACCCTTTAGAATTGTCTATATATCTGAATAAATTTAAACAAAAACATCATCAGATTTCCTAAAAGTAGACAAAGAGAACCCAATTAAACAAATGAGACAAAAATATTATACTTGGTCATTTATTTATTGAGGAAAATGATCCAATATTACATACTTTACAGTAGAAGTATGTGAACCTATAGGATTAGCCTTTAATTTGGCGGTGAAATTAGAGTCAGGTGTTTTCAATCAATGATATGACAATCAGGTGCGAGTGAGCGCACTATATTAAAGAAATGTTAAAGAACAGGGATCTATCAAAGTCAGATCTTCACAACACATGTTGGTGGAAGTGTATTATGGAATGAACAAAGGAGATTTCTGAGGACATCAGAAAAAGAGTTTATGCTCATCAGGTGGGAAAAGGTTACAAACCCATCTCTAAAGAGTTTAGACTCCACCAAGAAAATACAAGACCATTATTACCCTCCCCAGGAATGATCAACCGATAAAGATCACTCCAAGAGCAAGACGTGTAATAGTCCCCGAGGTCACAAAGGAACCCAGGGTAACTTCTAAGCAACTAAAGGCCTCGTTCACATTGGCTAATGTTAATGAGTCCACCATCAGAAGAACACTGAACAACAGTGGTGTTCATGGTAGAGTTGCAAGGAGAGTTGTTCTCCAACAAGAACATTGCTGCCCTTCTGCAGTTTGCTAAAGACCATGTGGACAAGCCAGACTATTGGACAAATGTTATGTGGACAGATGAAGCCAAAATGGAACTTTTTTTATTTAAATGAGAATCATTATGTTTGGAGAAAGGAAAACAATGCATTCCAGCATACGAACCTTATCCCATCTGTGAAACATGGTGGTGGTAGTATCATGGTTCGGGACTGTTTTGCTGCATCTGGTCAAGGACAGCTTGCCATCATTGATGGAACAATGAATTCTGAATTATACCATCAAATTCTAAAGGAAAATGTGAGGACATCTGTCCATGAACTGAATCTCAAGAGAAAGTGGGTCACGCAGCAAGACAGCGACCCTAAGCACGCAAGTCATTCTACCAAAGAATGGTTAAAGAACATCCTCTTAACTTCCTCTTTCTTAACTCTGACAAGACAGAAGTACTTGGACTAGGACCACATGCAACTAGAAGTAAGCTTTCTGATTACATAGTAAGTCTGGATGACCTTTCTGTTTCAGTAGTAAGACATGAAGGCGTGATTATTGACTCCAGTCTTTCATTTGATGCTCCTGTAGATACTATTACTAGGATAGCCTTCTTTCATCTCAGAAATATTGCTAAAATAAGAAATAATGTCACTACATGATGCAGAAAAACTAGTTCATGCTTTCATCACCTCTAGGCTGGATTATTGTAATGCCTTACTGACTGGATGTTCCAGTAGGAGCATCAACAAGCTCCAGTTAGTCCAGAATGCAGCTGCAAGAGTCCTTACTAGAACCAGAAAATATGACCACAACACCCCTATCTTATCCACACTGCCTGGCTCCCAGTAAAATTTCGCATTGATTATAAAATACTACCATTGACCTATAAATCACTGAATGGTCTCGTGCCACAGTGCCTGAGCGAACTTTTGGTCTTCTATGATCCGCCACGCCTACATAGATCAAAAGGTGAAGGTTATTTGTTGGTACCTCAAATAGTGCAGGCTTCAGCAGGAGAAAGAGCTTTCTCTTACAAAGCCCCACATTCATGGAAAAGCCTTCCAATTAGTGTTCGGGACTCAGACACAGTCTCCGTGTTTAAGTCCAGGCTGAAAACATTTCTGTTAACTCAAGCTTTCAATGTATAGACTTTTCTATGCAAAGTAACTGTCTTATTCATTATAGGATAGTAAGCATACCTAACATTCTTTCCCTCTTTCCTTCCCTCTCCCTCTCTCCTTCTGTCGAACTACACGTGATAATCCTAAAATGACAAAAATCCTGACCCTTTCTGCTCTCTGGACGTGCCTGCTCCATCCTGATGCCCTACTTCTGGTAGAGCTCTCATCAACTAGAGGCTACATTCTGCTGCTGAGGACGACCCCAAATGGTGCAGCCTGGAGACTGCTGAGAATGGTGCCAATTTAAATTCAGGTCCAAATCCATGGGAAATATTCATTGGTGATAACACATTTAAAATCTGTATCCTGTGTTTAAATGATTCTGTAAAGCTGCTTTGAGACAATGTCCTTTGTAAAAAGCACTATACAAATAAAATTGAATTGAATTGAAGCAGAATAAAGTTAATGTTTCGGAATAGCCAAGTCAAAGTCCTGACCTTAATCCAAAAAAATTGTGGAAGAACCTGAAGTAAGCAGTTCATTGAGGAAAATCATCAACATCCCAGAGGTGAAGTTGTTCTGTACTGAGGAATGGGCTGAAATTCCTCCAGGCCCATGTGCAGGACTGATCAACAGTTACTGGAAATGTTTAGTTGCAGTTATTGCTGCATAAGGGGCTCACATAGATAGTAAAAAAAAAAAGGTTTGCATACTTTTGCCACTCACAAATATGTAATTTTTGGATCATTCCCTCAGTAAACAAATGAGGACTTGTGTGGAAATCTGATGATGTTTTAGATCACATTTATGCAAAAATATAGAAATTTCTAAAGGGTTCATAAACTTTCAAGCACCACTGTATGTCTGTCAACAGACTAAAATCAAAAAAATATTTGGAGACAAATTCCTTGTTCATGTTTAGAGTTTGATGATATAAATTTCAATCTAATTTCACATTTGAAATTATTATTGAAAGTTCAACTGCATTTGGACCTCCATTAAATGTGAGAATCAAGTTTTTTTTTGTTTTAATAATTACACATACACTATAGATGCAATGGATTAATATTAAGTTAAAATTAAAATTACTATTAAGTAAAAGTCATGGAGTATTCCTTCAAATGAATAGGTGTTAAGGTTACCTTCTGCAAATAAAGGACCAGTCCTCTCAGGATGGCATAAAATGTCTTCCATCCTCTCTTACCTCGAGGCGCTGTGAGAATAAGTTGGTATAGTTAGAAAATACATAAAATTTATATATATATATATATATATATATATATATATATATATATATATATATATATATATAGACAGTACTGTGCTAAAGTAAGGCAACCTGTTTTTAGTACAAGCATTGTTATAGAATTTTATGCATATTCATTATGAAGTCAAAATGAGTCAGTCTCCAGAAGAACTGTGGCAGGTTCTGTAAGATGCTCAGTAAAACTTACAGCTCATTTACTTGTAAAGCTGCACGATTTGTACCTGCGACTACTCTTTTTGTTTTTAAAGCAAAAGGTCATCATTCCAAATATTAACTGTTTCATTTATTAATGTTTACTGCTCTTTATAGTATTTTTCTTTTATTAATGTAGAAACATTTAATTAATTTCATTATTTTTGAAGGCATATTTGCTCTGCAGCAATTCTTTTGCTCTGCATATTTGCTCTGCACGACCTTTGCACAGTACTGCATGTAATCTGCATTAAAAAATAACTGTGTTATAATTGGGGCGAGGTAATTATACTCCTTCACACAGACAAAAACCCATTCTTCACATTATTATTAGTTTTGTGTTGCATGCATGCATGATGATGAAAAGTCATGCCAGAGGAGGGCAACTTACTCCGCTTGCCATCGTGGTCGGCGTGAACTTTGCGCACAAGGAAGCCTTTCTTGTAGACTTGAGCGTTGGACTGCTGAGCCAGAGACACTAGAGGAGCCCCGCCACTAGTAATCCTCTTCAGAGTGTGGGATGCAGAGTCTGTCCTGCTGTCGGCCAGCTCCGACACAGACTTACACACTTCCTCTTCATCACTGTGAGTAATCAAACACACACACACACACACACACACACACACACACACACAGAGGGATGTGACCACTTGCTGGACATATTAATACTCTGAATTTATCAAACACAGTGGACCAGTTCGCTCTTCTTTCACACTTCAGTTGGAGTTTTAGGATAAAAGTCTTCCAGCTAATTTGTATAATCTCTATCTAGAACATCACTATATGTCACTATATTTCATCTTCCAGACTGTTACAGTATCCATGTATAATATTGGGAGCGTATAACAGTTAGGGTAAAACAAAAGTTTGGCACCACAAATAACTAACTAAATAAATAAATAAAACAAACAAAGAAATAATTATATCAAGTGAGAATTTCCTTAATTCCTTAATAGAATTCCTTAATTCCTTAATAGAATTTGTCTAATAGTTATAAAAATAATAAAACAAATGGAAGATTATTAATCCTATCTGTAGACATTTGTTACTCAGTTCAAGTGTAAAACTGCAAGAACGTTCAATTTGGTAAAAATTTCATTTAAATTTCAGCAATTAAGTATCTATATGAATAATAGATAAATATACAATACATACAGTAGTTTACACATTAATGATCAATAAATAAAACTATTTTATTTATATATATAGATATACGGTATCGCTTTACCGTACCGTTGTGACGAAAAGAGAGTTAAGCCAGAAGGCAAAACTCTCGATCTACCGGGCAGTTTTCATTCCTACCCTCACCTATGGTCATGAAGGTTGGGTAATGACCGAAAGAACTAGATCGCGGGTACAAGCGGCTGAAATGAGTTTTCTCAGGAGGGTGGCTGGCCTCTCCCTTAGGGATAGGGTGAGAAGCTCGGCTATCCGAGAGGAACTCAGTAGAGCCACTGCTCCTTTGCGTTGAAAGGAGTCAGTTGAGGTGGTTCGAGCACCTGGTAAGGATGCCCCCTGGGCGCCTCCCTAGGGAGGTATTCCAGGCACATCCAACTGAGAGGAGACCTCGGGGAAGACCCGGGACTAGGTGGAAAGACTATATTTCCACACTGACCTGGGAACGCCTCAGGATCCCCCAGTCAGAGCTGGTTAATGTTGCTCAGGAAAAGGAAGTTTGGGGTTCCTTGCTGGAGCTGCTACCCCCGCGACCCGATTACGGATAAGCGGTTGAGGATGGATGGATGGATATATACACACACAATTATATATAAATAAATTATAAAGCTAAAAATGCATTTTGTATAAAGTATTAATATTTAAGTATCAGTTAAAAACAACTATTTCTTAATTATTGTTAAATGACTAACACAGCTCATGAAATGTAGTGCAAGAACATAAAAGATCTCAAGCATTCAATTCTGAATTTGTTTAATATTTATCATTAGAAGAATAAGATTAAACAAATATATGATTATTCATCCCAATTTCAGACATTTATTGTTAATGTCAAACAAAATTGTTTTGGTTTTTTGCAGAATTTTGGGTAACACTTTAATGAAAAGTTTGCTAATAAAAAAAATTTATAAAAATTTTATTTTAGATAAAATTAAAGATGAATGAACAATGAATATTTATATAAAGTTTAATGTATAAATGTTTAGGTAAGAATTTGAAAAAAAATAGGTTTGCTGACCTTTCAATATTTGTTTTCTAAAAACTGTTTTAATTAACATAGTTACAAATGTTTAAGTAGTTAAACAAGAGATCATTCTAATAGATGCTTAGTTAATTATGAACTACTCTAAATACTTAGAGTAATTAATTAGTATTCCTTAATAGTTTATAGCACTGTGTACTTGCTGGAATTTCAATGCAATATTGTTTCAGCTGCTAGATGTTTGAGGGTTTTCTTGCATGTACTGCCCGTTTCAAATCCCCCATGACATTTCAGACAGATGGCTTCAAATTATCTTCAAGCACTCTGTGATATGATACAGAATTCATAGTTGAATCAATGAATGCAAGCTGTCCAGTCCCTGAGGCAGCGAAGCAACACCAAAACATAAGTTCCACCACCGTGCTTGGTGGAACTTGCTTGCCTCAGGTGCTTCTCCTGATAAGCTGTCTTTGGTCTGCGCCAAACATGTCTGCTGTTACTCAGGCCAAACAACGCCATCTTTAACTCATCTGTCCAGAGCACATTATTCCAAAAGGCCTGGTATTTGTCTTTATGCTCATTAGCAAACTGTAGTCTTGCAAAGGCTTTTTCCTGGCATACCTCCAATACAGGTAAAAGTTGTGCAATCTCTTTCTGATTGCAGAAGCATGCGCTTTGACACCAAAAGTTGCAAGACTTACTAGCAGAACCGGTGATGAAATTTTGGGGTTATTGGAGACTTATTTTTGCATCAGATGGTCTGCTCTTGGGCTGAATTTGCTGGGACGGTCAGTCCTGGTCGTTTGAAATCTGTGCCATTTGTAGATTATTTTCCTTACAGTGGAATGATGTATTTCAAATAATTTGGAGATCTTTTTAAATCCCTTGCCAGGCATCCACAACCTTTTTTCTGAAGGCCTTATAGAACCCTTTAGATCTTGGCATGATAACACCACACACCTCAATAACAAAGGGAACACCAGACACTACAACACCCAAACTTGAACACCTGCTTCTAATTATATGGATTTCAAAGTGTGGTAAATGTAGGTTGTTGATTTAAATTGAGAAAATTGATACAAAATATAAATTTCATGTGTCATTTGATAGAGTGTATCAAATTTATTAAATATGCACTGTTTCAAAGGGGATCAAATGTTTGCTTGTCCAAATATGTAAAAAAGCAAAAAAAAACCCAAATAAAAAAAATCTTATTTTTTCACATATCTGTAATAATGTATTTGAATGAGTACATCAATATAAACCTTGCAGTCGGAACAACTATCAGACTTGTGCTGTTACAGAAAATTTATGAACACCTTCTGACCATTTGTTATTGTTCTATTACTGTGAAAATGTGTGTTCTCCCCATGCTTCCCATTCCTGGCATTGTTAAATAAATAAAACATCCATTTTTGGTGGTCAAGACGTTACCACCTAAACCAGCAGGTCAGCCCAACACACTCTAAAGGATGCCTGTACCTTTAAATATCCCTCCCTCTCTCTCAAACTGGTACGTAGTCTTTGCCTCCCAAATGGTAATGCTCTCATCTGTTGCTTAGTAACTGCTAGACTCCCTGCCAGGATCCGAGAGAGCGAGTATAAGAGAAGCAGAGTTAGTGAGAGTGAGAGAGCAAGAGAGAGAGAGAAAAGAGATGAAAGGAGTGCTGCTGAATGAAAGAGAATAGACGAGGAGACACAGCCAACTCTCTCCTCCCTCGTTCACAACAGACTAACAACAGCGCTAAAGCCCTAGAAGAGTCAAACGGCCCAGCACGCTTGCCCTCTTGCTCTTGTGAGTGTAGCAGTGCAGTTACAAATGTGCATTAAGCAGAGAGAGATTTCGACCTGTAATTACACTGAGGTAACTAGGGAGCTGTAGCCATGGCAACAGAGTTCAGGAAGCCAAAGTCTAAATCAGGGGCCAGGGCATCATGTGGTTTTGCCCAGGTTAGAAATACATCATCTCACCGCAGCACACACACCTCAACCTGCTGGAGCAGTGTCTCACCACCTTCCACGCACGTGCCTCTTGTGCCTCTTAATCAGTGTTAGAGCTTCATTATTGCACCTCACTGAGTGTGAATATTTAGGACAAAGGACTTGAGAATCCTGCTCTTATGTATGCTCATGATCTTAAGTATGCCTGAGAAGTGAGAGGGAATAGATGACTGAAATAGCCTCTGAAGAATACATGAAATGAGAAAATGCTGAACTCACATTGTCCACTGCAACTTCTCATTCTTGATGGAGTTATAGAGTGCCTGCGAAGGACGGAAAAGAAACTTGTCAAAAAAAATGTTTAATAGGTCAACACAGATAGAAATGTTCATATGTAAGATGAGCAATATTGTTGAGAAGTAATATGCTTAGTAGACAATATTTAATATTGCATAACCAAGGGACTACAAATATATAAACTGAAACAAAACATTTTAAAGACATTTAAGAGAGGCATGTAGCACTGCTGCTTCACGGTCTCAGCGTCCCCAGTTTAATCCTTAACATCTGTGATAGTTTGATAGTTTGCTGTAGAGTTTTACATGTTAACACGTGTGTATATGAATTTCCTCTGGGTTCTTCAATTTTCCTCCCACCTCCAAAAGCATGCAGGTGGCTTGGCAACTCTAACTGACCGCAAGGCGTAAATGAGTGTGTGAATGTGTGTGCATGGTTCCGTATAATATACTGGCATCACATTCAAAGTGCTTTCGCACTGGAATGAATTTATAAAATTAACACCACCAAGCAGAAGCTAAAGATTCTCAGTTGAGACAAAGAACATGATGTAGTATTATTCACTCATCCCCGGCCTGTGCTCCATCTAATAATAATAATAATAATTACTCAGCAAGCAGACATACCTTCTCCTTCTTCTTACGTGTTTGAGGATGGTTTTGGCCATCCTGCACTTTGCCTAGAAGATCAGGAAAAGCCAGTGGCCTGAGAGAGCGTGATCGTGGTGCTTTGGTGTAACGGAACGGCTCCATGATGCTAATGTCCCGGCCACACCGCACTGAGCAGAGAGAACGAGAACGCAGCCGGCCAGCCGAGTGGATACTGTTCACGCCAATCATTGTTGAAATCCGGAGCCGAGAATCGCAACCGTCCTGAAGAGCTCACAGTTATCGCTGAAGTTTAGTTTACTTCTAAAGAAAGATGGGAGCTCCTTTTTCAGCTTGGCTCACTTAGAAATCTGACTTGAGACGGCCTTGGAACCTCTCTGGAGACCAGCTGTTTGATTATGAATTCAGTTTTATGCATGAAGAATGAACAGCAAGGCCAAACCTGTGAGTTCCATCACAGGGCAAACTTTCTTTTCTTTTCTGAGAAAAAGCAGCAAGAAATTGAGGACAAAGAAAGGAGTGGTAGTGACAATATCCTGCTGACTCCCTGGTTTTTTTTCCCATTTCACTGCAAGATATTTTTAATTATATAGGGTATATAATGGTGTATGTGACAAATAAAATCTTGAATGTTGAATCAGAGATGACACATACATGCACAGCTGACAATGCACAAAGCCGGCACACTTGCAGGTTTGATACAAATTAAGCAGACAGTACGGTGACATGGCACAGCATAAGAAAAAATCAGACATGAACACATGTCCAAGTGAAAATGAACAAAAAGTTCAGCAAAAGAGTGAGACTTCAACTCCAGCCTCTACTCACAGCGGCATCCCAAAACTGGCTGTGACGTCACAGACACTCCCCCCTTTTTGGACAGGGAAAGAGACATCAAATGAAAGATGGCAAGGCATAGAAAGAGGACAGGCACTGCATTAGAGAATATAGGCACAAAGCGCTGATTTGGTTGCTCTATAGTGGCATTGCAGGTTTCCTCTAGATCACCCTCTCCCTGTCTTTTCCTCTATAGTGCTCCCGAATTCTGCATTTGTATCCTTCTATTAGTGCCGTATTTCCTTCCTTTATCCAAGTTCTCTCACTTTTTGTTGCAATCTCTTTGTCACGTCTTCTCTCGTGTACGCTGGAGCTTGATTTAGTGTGAATAGAAAGAAGCAGAACATGCTTCACATCCCAGCCTTTTTTTTCTTGTATCCTCTGCTTTCCTCTCCTTCCAGTCTCCTTCTTCCTCTGTGCTGCAGATAGAAAACGGACGGAATTGCACTGAGAAGGGGATCTGATGTGGGAGGAGTACTCACCCTCCCTCTCCCATTCTCTCCCTCTCCCAACATGTTCTTCTCCCAGCCTGGCCAACGAATCGCAGGTATCCGATCTGCTCTGGTCCCGCCTTCTGGTGAATGTCAATCAGAGCGGAGTCCTGGCTTCCCCAACACAGCGCATCATACAGCAGCAGCACCACAATTAACCTGTTGATCCGCCCCGTGCATGAAATTATGTTGCATCAAATTCAATTGAATGAATCTTTCATTCGCAGCAGGTTGAAAGAATCTGCTCCTGTGCTAGATGTTCATGTTCAAGGATTATACACAGAAGTAGGTTCATGATGTAATTAGGACAATGGGTCCACAGCACTGACATAAATAGAGATACTAGCATAAATGTGGATGCATATATTTCCTTCTCTCTGCTCATCAATCTCTCGCTTGTCTCTGCGGTTCTCTCTCTTTCTCAAACCTCTTTATTCTCTTCTCTCTCTGATAGCTTAGGGACATCGGGTACTCTGCAAGCTCTATGAATCTTGCCTTAGTCAACTGTGACCTGCTTCTGTGTTCCCCATCAACCAGCTGGCAGGCAGCATGTTGCTCTCCTCACCACCACCACCACCATATGAGCACCAGTTCTCAGCATGGCAATGTGCCGAGTCAGAGTCACTCATGGCACTGCCGAGCCCCAAGTTAAACTTTAGGCTAAATGGTAAAACACTTATATAGCGCTTGTGTCCCATTCACCCATTCACACGCACACTCACACACCAATGATAGCAGAGCTGCCATGCAAGGTGCTAACTTGCCATCGGGAGCAACTTAGGGTTCAGTGTCTTGCCCAAGGAGACTTCGTCATGTGGCGTCATTCAATTCAATTCAATTTTATTTGTATAGCGCTTTTTACAACAGACATTGTCTCAAAGCAGCTTTACAGGAATATAAACACAGTACATACACATTAAAAGTGAGAAATGTGTATGAGAAAGTCATCCGGGTCGGGAATCAAACCGCCAACCCTACGATTAGTGGATTAGTGGACAACCCGCTCTACCGACTGAGCCACAGGCGTCTGTAGGCTGTAGTAGTTCCAAATGTACCATTCATTCATTCACCTTTCAGTAAGTGCTTTATCCTGATCCAAAGCCTATCCATGGAAGAGATTCCAGTCCATTGCAGGGCACCAGGCATGCACACGTTCATACACTCATTCACATGTACAGCTAATTAAGTGTAATATATATATATATATATATATGAAAATATGATGTGTGTGCATATATATACATATACATATATATATATACACACACACACACACACACACACACACACAAATACACGCGCACAGTATTCCAGGGAAACAAAAATATAATTATAGTGTTTTTTTTTTATCTCAAACATGAACATGGTGGTTTTTTGTTTAGTTTTGTTTGTTTAAAGTAGTCCTGATGAAAATGTTCTTTTTTTAAGA
The DNA here is from genome assembly GCA_022414735.1 of Noturus placidus. Lineage (NCBI taxonomy): Eukaryota > Metazoa > Chordata > Actinopteri > Siluriformes > Ictaluridae > Noturus > Noturus placidus. Next base: position 111,736 of record JAFFST010050745.1, on the reverse strand, counting down.
ACATCAATAGTTTTCCTATTGTTGAGTGGAAAATTTGAATTACTGTGTGTAATGTTGAGATCATGTAATCCTTCTTGCTCATTTTTATGAATGGTGCCAATAATTCTAGAGGGAACTGTCATGCTGTAAAATGTAGCATGTATCATTAAACTATAATAATCAGGTAAATATAACGAGGTAAAGATGATTCAAGGGCTGTAGTACAGACACATCACAATTCCAAACCTGTGAATTTTTTTTTTAAATCTCAGTGCTCTATTAGTAACATATGGAGATGAACATTTATGTTTATGAAATGCATTTTAAAGCCAGATAATGTAGTACACCTCTCGACTCATATTTGCATATCTTCCACAACCTCAATCCAGGAGACACAGAAAAATTACACTCGGCACACAATAAGGTATGGCAGGACAACAATTTGTAGTTTGGAAGAGGTAGAAAAGGGAAGGAGAGGGAGACAGAGGAAGACCATGATGGAGATGGAGATGGAGAGATTTGCAATGCCTTTATGGCACCACCATGACAAAAAGCTCATCTCAACAGGAGGTAGCCAAATTCCCATCTGCCACAAACCCTTCCTCCCTCTTTTCACTGAAATCAGAAGCCTCGCAATCCCACTATACTGAGCTACACACCAACGCAAAGCTTCACCTGTTGCCACATGAACATCTCCCCACATCTCTTGCCTACACTCCACACTAGTAGCCATTCTAGGAATTAAGAGTTATATGAATGGACGAGATCAAGACATAACAAGAGATCCTGCGTTTTTCTAGATGCTTTGAGACAATGTCTATTGTAAAAAGCGCTATACAAATAAAATTGAATTGAATTGAATTGAACTGACATAACAGCTCTGTGTATAATTTAGTACCTGATACTTATTTGATGCTGACATCATCTTAGTTACTGGGCAACCCTCTAAAAGATTCTGTTGCCAAGTTACATGAAACATCAGCGGTATGATGGTGGTGTGCTTTAAGACAGTTTGCATATTGTGTTTAATAACAGATCTGTGTCATGTCAGTCCACATAACATGCATTAATGGAATAAAATAAATCAATAAATCAGATTCAGAATCAGAATCAAGCCAAAAAACAAACCAGTTAAGTCCGAGATACAGATACCCAGTACTGGTTTGCTATATAAAATGTGCAAAACAGTGAATTCCAGCGAGAAAAAGAAAGAGAGACCGGCTGGAATAAAAAGAGAGAGAGAGAAAGAGAGGAACGGAGAGAGCACAGTACATGAAGAAGCGAGGTGTCAAGCTGAGTGGCAGAATGTTCCAGAGAGCACTCTGTACTCAGTGTCAGCACCACAGGCAGGTCATATACACACACCATGTGCACAGACAAGAGCAAAGAAACAGATGAGAAAAACAAGGAAGGACAGAAGAGAAAATGGCAAATGTGATATAAAAATATATAGAATAAGGTGAGAATATTGGAGTATGAAGGCAGTGTATCAGAGAGCATTTCTACAGATTATAAATGAAATGATGAAGAGAATGGTAGATAGTTTAAGAGCATGAACGGTAAGACGGGAGAGCAGTGCCCTATTCGAACTGGATTTATTTTACATAGGGAGATGGGACATTGTAATTATTATCAGGGTAGCTCTTGATTTTAGTCCTATCAGAATCTGTCATGTCAGTAATTGTTGATTTTTAAAATTTTTACAGATGTCACATTCCCATGCCCGCAAAAATGACACCATCTTTTATCTAGTATAAACAACCAACAGAAATAACTCCAGGTAAAATATATCCCTTCTGATTTGATATACTATATGGCTAAAAGTATGTGGACACCTGATCACCACGTCCATATACAGTATGGGCCTTCCACAAACTGTTGCCACAAACTTAGAAGCATGGAATTGTCTAAAATGAAACCTGTTCCAGCATGACAATAGCCCTGTGCGCAAAGCAAGGTCCATACAGTCATGGTTTGCCAAGGTTGGAGTCGATACAGATAAATGGTATATGGTCTGCACTTATATAGTGCTTTTATCCAAAGCACTTTGCACTGTGTCTCATTCACACACACACACACACACACCAATGGTAGCAGAGCTGCCAAGCAAGGTGCTAACTTGCCATTGGGAGCAACGTGTCTTGCCCAAGGACACTTCAGTGGAGAGGAATCGAATCGCCAACCATGGAGTGAAACACCTTGCTCTGACACCTGAGCCACAGCAGCCCTAAAATCCTAATGAACACCTTTGGGATGAACTCGAATGCTGACTGTGCACCATGTCTTCTCATCTGTCATTAGTGTCTGACCTCACTAATGCTCTCTGAAAGAGCACAAATCCCCACGGTCATGCTGAAAGAGCACAAATCCCTAGGAGTCCATATGGATATGTCCACATACTTTTGGCAATATAGTGTACATTGGTTAAGATTACATTATATCCAGCAGAAAAAGAAGTTTTGCACTTTTTATTCTGTGTGAAGACACCAAGAAGCATTATTTTTTAATATCTCCTATCAAAACCAAACAAAAACTAAGTTTAGAGCACAGCAGAATAAAATAGATGATGTTTACAAAGACTTCAGAGAAGTGTCACTTCTTGCTTTTATTACGGTATATACTTGGTTTAAATTATTGAGCACAGGTATAATCAATGTGCATGTCATGGCCTACTAATCAGCATCAACCAGTTTCTTTTAAATATATGAGGTGTAGTATACCTGGTACTTTAAGTGTGATAACCATGCATACATCATGAAGACAGTCCCATGTCTGTGACTTATACAGAGATTACTTATCCTGTGTGAACTGATGATAATTACTACAGACATCCTCTAGCAGCATTACTTAACAGACATATGTCAGGACAAAAGAGGGGGTGGGAGGTGTTGGTGTTTTAGAGGGATGGTGTTTCAAAGCGAATGTGTGGGAGACAGAAAGAAAGAGTTGTTTGTTGTATGTGGCGGGGGCCCACTGCGATTTAAAAACCCGGCATGACCAGAGTGGTTCAAGTGCGGTCATAACGTGCCTGTTCTTTTTGTTCACTGATCTCGGTAATCCTGCTGGAGTGATAAAAATAGACTGCCTTTTTCACAAGCACACTTGAACACAGGAGGTTCAATGCCGACACAAACAAATCCTCCACTGTGCAAATTGCAGATCCCAACATATCACACTCTTATTGTGTATTTATAATTAGGCTGTGCTTGAAAGAGGTGGGAATCACCACACAGAACCCACTTATCAGCACAATCTAACTCAAAACATTAACAGCCTGTCATCATTACTGTGCTGCTGATGCTACAATCAAAACAAAACTGGTCCAATTAGTGATTGGACACATTGGTTATTTAATGTGCCTTATGCATTGTTTTGTCATGTTAACACTGTTTATAGAGTATGTAAATCACTATGTTTTTTTAAACTGAAAATGCATTACAATATTGCAATATAAGATTATTATTGTATTATAAAAATGGCTTATTTACCTCATTCAGTGCTTATGATCTGTACTTTTAAGGTCCAATAAAGTTTATGGAAGGTAAAAAAAGCTATTAAGATGTGAGATTCCATATTTCTACTACTGCATCGACAAAATCATAGCATGAAATCACTGACCATCAGTGCAAACTGATATCATTATGTTCCCCTGTAGCAGATTGCATCTTAAACAGCCACCCACACTGGCTTTCCTACACACACATGCTAGCAGATTAATCACACCCTCGGCTTCTACACATTCTTTATCAAGTCACCTTCCTGTTGCTAGGTTCAGCTGTTATTATTCTGCACTGTGTTTTACATATTGCATTCTGCATGTGAATATACAGTAAACGCACCACATCACTGACTGATCATCACTGCTTAAGTCATTATGCAATGAGAAGAGAAGGACATCTTTAACGTTTTTACCCAATTTCAACGCAATTTGTCTCACAGCAGCTTTTACAGAAATCTGGATGTAGATTGAGATTCCTAATGAGCAAGCCAGAGGCAACAATGTAATCTCCCTGAGATGACATGAGGAAGAAAAAGGACTCGATAGGGAGCCCATCCTCTTCTGGGTGTCACCGGATATTGACATATTGTGATTCTCAATCATTACTGTATACAGGTATAAAAGAGGAAAGGCATGTATTGAAAGGATGGTTGTTTGAGCATCATAATCATTATGATTATATTATAAAGGTGAGAATTGAGCACAAAGCACAGTATTTTTAGGAAGTGGAAATCTTTAGGGCATCTGTTTGAGACCATCCATAATAGCAGAACATTTATCACAAGTGAAGAATCTCTAAGCAGAGCTAGGTTTTCCCTATTGAATGACAGCTAAGAACCTGGAAGGACAAAGGTTAATGTGCATTTCCTCTCCATCAAATAAAGCCAAATTCTGTTGCACTGCCAATTTACAGTCATGTGAAAAAATAAGTACACCTCATGGAAATTGTTGGCATTTTTGATATATTTTGACAAGCAAACATTTGATCATTTGATGCAAACATTTGAAACAGTGCCTATTAATAAAGTTGATATGTTTGAACAAAACCACTAGGAAAATTTGTTTTTTCAATCATTTATTTAACATAAATATAAATAGATTGTTCTGTGGAAACAATCTTGGCCTCAGAAGCTAGTATTACCCCCTTTAGCAGAAATAACTTCTTGTAGGTGTTTTGCATAATTGTCCACCAGGCTTCCTGGAAATTTTGATGACTCTTCCATGCAATATTTTTCCAGTTGCAAGATGTTTGAGAGTTTTCCTGCATGCACTGTCCCCACGACGTTTCAATGGGATTCAAATCCAGGCTTTGTCTAGGTTGTTCCATAACCCTCCATTTCTTCTTTTTGAGCCATTCCTTGGTGGATTTGCTAGTGTGCTTAGGATCATTATCCTATTGAAAGGTCCACTTTTGGTTCAACTTCGGGGCAGATGGCCTCACATTATCTTCAAGCACTCTTTGATATGATGCAGAATTCATAGTTGAATCAATGAATGCATGCTGTCCAGTTCCTGAGGGAGCAAAGCAACCCCAAACCATAACATTTCCTCCACCGTACTTCACAGTTCTTATGACGTGCTTCTCCTGAAAAGCTGTCTTTGGTCTGCGCCAAACCACTCTGCTATTACTGTGGCCAGACAACTTTATCTTTGAATTGTCTGTCCACAGCACATTATTAAAAAAGGACTGGTCTTGGCCTATACACTCATTGGAAAACTGTAGTCTCCTGCCTCCCATGCAGGTTAAATTTGTGCTCTAGAAGCATACACTTTGACACCAACAGTTGCAAGCCTTACTTTACTAGCAGATCCTGTGATGTAAATTTTCAGGGTTCTTGGAGACAACTTTTTCCATCACATGGTCTGCTCTTAGGCTGAATTTGCTGGGACGGCCTGTCCTGGACAAATTGTCAGTTGCTTGAAGTCTGCACCATTTGTAGTTTATTAGGTGCATAGGCACCTACTTGTATGTGTTAGTTTTCTTCTTATTATCATTATTCCCTACTGAGAGTCTATGGCAGCCCTCTGAACCGTAAGTAGGAAAATTGTGAAATTTGGCACATTTATAGATATGACCATGATTAGTATCTGGACCAATTATTGGCTCTCTATAACCAACTAGCACCACCACTAGTTCAAATATTCACTTTTCAAATGGTTATAATTGTTGATCACTTTGTCCTAGAGAAAGGAACTTTAGTTCATCAGATTATTCTCCTCATGTTTATCACAACCCATGTCTTACATTAAGAGTCCCCCATTACAGTAGTTACCATTTTGAAATATACAGTATTCAGTTTTTTCACTACTCCTTGCTTAAAGTTTGTCTAATTATCTAATTATTACTCAGATGATCACTTGGGATTGTGTACCGAAATCACAGAAATCAAAATATTTCCAAATCAGAGTTGTGATATGACAGTTACACAAACACTCAGGATTTGTAAATTCATAAACAGTGAAAGGGAACACATGCAGCTTTCCTTGTATCAGTGTGAAAAATGAAGGCTTTTTGTGGGGTGTGTGTCTTTGCATTTACCAACCTTGAGCAGGTCTTTGGGGAAATCCTGGCCATCATTTAACCCTTCTAGGTTGCCTATGAACTGCAAACATGACATCCTCTTCCCCACATTCTGAGCAGGACACAGAGATAGGAATCTTTAAATTGGACGCATTTATAGTGTCTGGATCACACCTCTCCTAGTGCTGAACGAAAAAGACCTCATCACAAATTCTAATCATCTTTCAGTGCGATTGCTCAAACTCACACGGCCATGTAGGTCTGTGTTCAGCAGCATCAGAGCGCAGGTCAGAGTGTGGACACTGTCTGCAACAAAAACACACAGCATGAGCAACAGAGCTATCTGGTGGCATGATGATGGTGTCAGTGAGCTTTTTACCTTCATTTGGTATAGTGTTTGGGTTGCACAGGAGGTATCTTCTGGAGAAATGGAACAGGACTCGTTCTCTCTCCTGCGTCTCACCCATAAGAGCAAACTCTCTCAGGAAAACTCTGCAGAACAGAGACTTATCATTATATACTGTATACACACTGATAAATAGGACTTTATAGTACAAGATTACGTGCATTTCTTTATAAACATCTAGTTGAAATTACTTCACAATAGTTCTGTCTAACAGGACATTTATTATACTGACACTAGGTTGCAAACATGAAGAATTACAAAGGAGGCAGAAAATGTGGTATGTATATGATCTATCCAACTACTTTTTTTGCACCTAGTTGACAGTTTATTAGGTACACTTACAGTACATTTACATTTACATTTATTCATTTAGCAGACGCTTTTATCCAAAGCGACTTACAAATGAGAGCACACTCACACACCAATGGGAGCAGAGCTGCCATGCAAGGTGCTAACTAGCCATCGGGGGCAACTTAGGGTTCAGTGTCTTGCCCAAGGACACTTCGGCATGGGATCACCCGGGCCGGGATTCGAACCACCAACCCTACGATTAGTGGATTAGTTGGACAACCCGCTCTACCGACTGAGCCACAGCCGCCCATAGTACTGTGGAACAGTCTTAGGCACCCTATTTGTGTTATACAGTAGATATTTATTTTATGTATTCTGTTTTATTGAGTCAGTACAAAAACATTTTAGATTTCCAAACATTACTTTTCCAAAAAATAATGTTACAGAAAAGTGTATGTCAGTGAACAAAGCAACATATTATATAACAGACAACTTTTCAGACAAAAACATAATGAAGGCTTTACAAGTAAAATAAAGTCTGGACTCGGTCCAATTATGAACGAACTCAGACGCACTTGGGTAAATCTGTACTCAAACTTTACACGGATTCTGACATTTTGGACTCTGTAATTTGGGCGGTCTGATAGAAAAGGTTCTATGTTTTATGCTGTTTAACTCATCTAGATTTTGCAGTGGTATTAGTGCATCAGACGATCAAGCACTCATCTTTCTAAATATCCTCTAGTGCATTACTCTATTCACACTGTGACTGAGTCACTTTATTTGTCTATGCAAACAGATTCATTTAGATACAGGAAGTTGACCACAAAAATCTTTAGCCAGGAAAAATGACATATGGTTAGTTTTTTAATGTGTTTTAAAATTATCATAACTAATATATTCTACATATTCATGATGCTTAAATGCATATTTTTATCTTTAAAAGCTCCTACCTCAGAGCTTGATCCACACTCATGCCTGCAAAGTTGAAATAACTCAGGTACTCCTCTGCCACCATCCTACTGAAATCATTACTACAGGCAAACAGAGGAAAACAAAAAGGATTACTTGTAAATGCGTGTGGATTTGCATTTGGGAATAAATCCAATTTGGCATTTAACACTCATGTCACATGATAATCAGTTGTTTATCTGAAACAAGAAGATCTACAATCCACATATAAAATAAGTGTTTTTCAGAGAAGAGAGGAAGGAAGGATGGGATGCTCACTTTTTGCTCAGGTGTCTTGCGATGTCGGATCTCCGGAAGCCGTCCAGGTTGTAGAGGCATTTGGCCAGCAGTTTGGCAGCCTGCAGGTCAGCCTTGCTACCATTGGCAATGTTGTCATTGCTGCCCAGTGCCAAGCGCTGTGCCGCCTCGTGGTCAGATTGTGAGATAAGTCCTGATGCTCGTTCCCTGAGTATAAAAACAAAAACACTAACAGTAAGTCAAAGCAATTTAATTGGGTTTAATCTTGAATATTTTTTAGGCTTATCCAGAAGGCTTCATCAGTTCTAATAAAAAAATAAGAGGAAGAGCTGATCCAACACCACCACAGACAACCCTCATACACACGCACACACACACACACAGACATGTGTGGACACACATGCGTTGGGATCCTTATTCCCTAGTGTTATTTAATGAAACAGCTGAAGAAGCATACAGGCTTATTTTGTCATGGTGTGTTTTTATATGGGGAGTTGTTTACAGTAATCATCACCTGTTTGGCATCTAAACTCACCCACAAGGACACTCCTCTCCTCTCTGTCGGACTTCAAAAATACTTGTAAAAATGCTAAATCACAAGAATCCAGTATCTTGTAATTAGGCATCCATTTTAATAGACCTCTTTGTTGTTCCAAATAGGGTGTATTCTCACCTTGTATGATAGTCTCCGGATCTATCGTGACCCTGAACATGGTAAAGTTCTTAGGCCTACAGATGATGAATAACTGAATGACTGTCCATGGCATCAAGCTTAGTGTTATATAAAATAATTGATCACAAATGACTAATAATGAAATACACAGATAATACAGACATAGAATGAAGCAGCAGAGGTGACAGTGTTATCTTGTGGCCACAAAACAGTATATTTAGGCTGCAAGTTAAGTTTTTCAATATCCATAGCATGGCCATGAAATACTTAACATGTGGCAACTGTTCATTTTAAAATGAGTGAGACAGAGAAATCAACTGGAATGAATATACCATTAGCTCCCATTACCTTAAGCAAATTCTAAAAGGGAACAGTCTTTTGTGCCTACTCCTGCTAAATAATTAACTTGAAGCCACGTATCAAGTATGAAGTTCATAGACGTATTAAGTCATGGGCTCAAGTTACCCAATTCCTGGTCATAGTTTTGTCTACATGGATAATGGCTACAACATTATAATTCATTGGTATGAGATACATTTTGCTATGAGTTTCTGCTTTCAAAGTCTCAATATATTATCTCTAGTAGGCATAACTTATATATATATATATATATATATAAGTAATATATATACATACATACACACACATTTACAACTAATTCCTGTTACAATGGATCCATTATTACTTTTAAATAGATACAGTCACTGGACAAAAAGTGAACAAACAAAACTTGGTCCCCTTACCTTAATAAAACCATCTCACCTCTGTGTAGTAACTTAAATGTAGTTCTGCTACACTGCTTCTTCATTACACAACCCTTAGCCATCAAGGCACAATACGTATGATCTACTATTGGCCTATTTCTAACAGGGTAGTCCAGCAAGGCAGAGGAGGGAGGGGACTCTGAGAAGGAGTAGCAGAAGAGGAGGGAGTATGTTTATTCTTAAAACAGTGGGTTTGAGGGCCTCTTTCCAAAGCAGACTGAAAATTCAGAAGACCAGAAATCTCAATCAATTTCTCACTCACTCACTCACTCACTCACTCACTCACTCTCTCACTCTCTCACTCTCTCACTCTCTCTCTCTCTCTGTCTCTCTCTCAGCTCATAGCTAGGGTGTGGAGGCCACTCTAAATGAGGGTCTGATAGGCAGACACTCCTTTTCTTTCTGTCAAGATGAATATCTGGACCTGCCAAGCTATACCATAGTTTACTCCGTCGCCATTATATATAATCCTGTACTTGCTAAAAATACCCCGAACTTGTAGATTAACACTCTTAAACTTGTCAGAGAGAACTGTTTGGCACTAAATAACAGCGTTATTAGTATGGCTGTGATGCAGCTGGTTTCCCTAAGAAAGCAACCAGCCTACATATGCCCTTTCCTTAAGAAACGTCTCCTCCACAAACACATTCCACAGTCACCCAGGAGCTCTTTACACACCCACACAAATCACAGCCAGACTGAAAGCAGGGTCGTACTGTTCTAACATGATGTCAATAAAAAGCTGTAGGTGTCATATTCTGAGCAGGAATTATTATTAGTTGTCGGGCCGGCTAGTATAAATGGGCTAGAGGGGCTAAGCTCTCTCAATATTTCAAGAAAAATACTCTTATAAAATAATGTACACATTAGGGCGGCTGTGGCTCAGTGGGTAGAGCGGGTTGTCCACTAATCCACTAACCGTGGGGTTGGCGGTTCGAATCCCGGCCCGGGTGATCCCATGCCGAAGTGTCCTTGGGCAAGACACTGAACCCTAAGTTGCCCCCAATGGCAAGCTAGCACCTTGCATGGCAGCTCTGCTACCATTGGTGTGTGAATGTGCTCTCATTAGTAAGTCGCTTGTAAATGTAAAAATGATATTTCTGTAAAGCTGCTTTGAGACAATGTACCATTGTAAAAAAGCGCTATACAAAATTGAAATTGATAATTGATTTTGCCATCCACATCGTCTCATTCATTTTTAACAAATGGCTTGAAGTGGATTTTGTCAACTTGCATGGAGTCATAAGGAAAAACATAAGAGCACATAAGAAGTAAAAGCTGGGGCTGATTGAACTACTTATTCACAGAGCTTATTGTGTACAGACATATCAGCTGATTGTGGTTCGTGAAACACCTCCTAGATTTTGTGCGAATTAGGTCTAATCTATTTAAATTTGACTTGCTCTCATACACCTAACACGTCATCAGCAGTAATTGAGAAATATGTGAAATACACTGGTGGGTGTAAACATGAACAGGGAGAATTACGGAGTACGCACACATCACCCAATCAAATCACAAATTACACAAAGGGACAAACTACAGAACCAGAATTTTTGTGTTCCTTGGTTTGAATGAAACAGCTGGCTAATGGCAAGTGTAGCTTTTTAGAAGAGACGTGATGTAAAACCCGAATGTTGCTGTCTATCAGTCTTTCAATGAGTGTAACAGTGATGAGACTCCATAGTGTATATGCCTCTACCATAGGATTGATAGTAAAGTAGTAACATTTAAACCATTAAAAACACAATCCATTCTCTATTAAAGCTGGTAAGAACTAACAATGCACTATTAAAAAGCCAAATACATACAGCACTGTGCAAAAGTCTTAGGCACCCTATTTTTTTAGTACAAACTGTCATATTTTTTTTTTTTTATGACTTCTACATTATCGAGTCAGTACAAAAACATTTTAGATTCCCAAACATCAGTTTTCCAGCACAAAATGAAATGTTAGGGAAAAAAATGTTGTATGTCAGTAAAGAAACCAGCATATTATATTTACATATATTCATTTAGCAGATGCTTTTATCCAAAGTGACTTACAAATTATAATTTATACAACTTACAAATATATGAAGTGGTAAGAGACACTTTTCAGACAAAAAGCATAATGAAGGCTGCTGATTTTACTGCACAAATAAGAAGCAAATGCGACAGTCACATTCTCCAGAAGAACCGTGGCTGGTTCTGCAAGATGTACTTACTGTACAAACTTTATTTCCTTATGAAACTACACTAATTCTATTAGAAACTCCTTTTTTTAAGTAAAGGGTTATCAAACCAGATATTTCCTTTGTTTTATTTATTACTGTTTAGTGCTCTTTATACGTAGCATTTTAAATTTAAGGGATAAACTGTTACTTTTATTATTTTTGAAGGCATCTTTTTTGCACAGTACTGCATGAAATGGTGCAAAATATATTATTCCCAGGGTTTTATACTGTAAAACTAGCTAATTTAGAATCTTGTAGAGTTTCAGCAGTTCCTGACTGAGGATTAAGTAAGCTGGAGTTGAGAACATGGACAGCTTAGGAAACCTTTTTGTTCACAGGAAATTTTGTGTAGTATCATGTTTCTGCAAGAATTACAAACCAGTACCTAATAGCACTTTCATCCATCAGTCTGATTGGCTAGTTTAAATCCCAAGTGAAACTGATACCTTTAGTTTATTTTCTATTGTGTCCAAATTTGCTTTCTAGCCATACAGTAGTTAGTGGACCAGAAACAAAAAAACATTGACGGAAGCATGTGGGGCTAGAAATGTTGGCTACATGAAAACATATTTCATTCATTAGAAATGGCAGCTTGTCCATAGGGGCAGGTTGAACTGAAGCAAGGTGAAGTGCAAGCAGAACTAGTATCATCACATATACTTAAAAAATTCTTCACAGTTCGTTCCTGTCACACAGAACCTCTACTCACCGATAAACATCTGGCAAGGGAGTGTACAGGTAGTGATCCTCCAATGCCCCGCCTCCCCAGCAGAGCAAATAGCGAGCCATATCATTAAAACCCCGCCTCCTGACATGCAGCTTAATATCTTGATGAGATCATTAACTAGCACAGAGCTCAGAGGCATTCATCCTCTCTTTGGTTGTGATCCATGCAAAAGCACTAATCTTACAGTGTATTCCAGAGCATCATTTACACCATTTAATCTCAGTTTTATCTCCTCTTGCTCCTCCGGTGTGGCCTCCTTGGTTGTTGAGCTGGTGTCTGATCTCAGCTTCAGTTTCTGTCACACACTATGCAAACCATCATCAATCACTTTCTGACTGGAACAAATGATGCTCATCTGTTCTCTCTAACCTTCTCTCTCTATATCTATCTATCTATCTATCTATCTGAGTGTCTCTTTTACTCTCTCATTCCTAGGCTGCTTTATGCTTTTCAGCTTGCTAGCCTACATGCATGTGTGTTGTCCTCTGCCTGTGTACTTCTCATCAGCTGGGCTATTTTCTGCTGCTGGATGTGATATGCATTTCCTTTCACTATGCAACTACTCAGCCCCTTTCCCTCCTTCTCTTCCTTTCTTTGTTACTGCCTCTACTCAGCCCATTCTCACTCAATTTCTTTAGCAACCTTTGGCTCAGCAGAATCTAACCTGGATATGAGGAGCCCAACTGGGAGCAGAAACATGTTGCTCAACATAGATGTCTGTGAACTGAAAGTAACCTACATAAAAATAAATGATAGCTTGAAAGGTTGTGTCCAATGCTCTCTCTATTTAAAACCCTGAAATCACATGACTCTGGAAGATAATCTCCCAAACTCCTTGGAGACCCAGTGGGCTTGGCTGAGCTCCAGGTCTCACTGTACATCGGACAGGAAAAGGAACAGTACGACGGAGCCAGGTGTCAAAGCAGATGGGGTCAAATATCAGTTTTTCTTGGCAACTCATAAATCATGGGATGACATATTAAAAGAGAAAGAAAAGTCACAAATTTAGCAATCCCTGCAGACTGCTTATGCCTCCCTTAGGATATAACCTATACTGGCTGATCTGTACTCAACTCTCCCAATGAACAGGAAGAGGACTGGTTGTGAATCTGAAGGCCTTTATTTCAGCAACACAAGCCGTGACCCCTTAAGGATCTTAAACTGACATTCCCAAGAAAACATTTCTATAGTGGATGGAATTTATAGCCAGGTCCCATCTGACTTTAGAGCCTTACTACTGATCACAATAACCCTGCTGCATTTATTTTACAGCAGTTAAAAAATATAATAGCTGATCAAAATTAATTTATTGGCACTGCACGATCATGTCATGCAAAAATAGCATAAATTAAAGATTTAATACTAAAGTTTAATAGCAATCCTTTTTGAACCACATTCTTCCTACTGCTCAAAATATCTTGATGCAATGTAGAGACAACATGTGTTTATACTTCCATCTGCTGGGCAACACAGAAAAAGCATGACTGCTATATTATTAGTCTAGTAGCCTGTATGAGATTGTCACAAATCAAGACAGTGAAATTGGCACCATACACAGATGTCGGAAGTAACAAAGATACAATTACTATGTTACTGCACTTAAATTTGTTTTGTAAGTATCTATATGTGACTTTTCTTTCACCTAATAAGATTGACTTTTACTTACTACATGTCAAAAGGAAGAAGATCTCTACTTTCTACTCCCTACTTTTTCACAGCACTGCATCACTACATTTCTGGATAATCACATATGTGCTGTCATATCAGACAAACAAGTACTTGATCTAAATTCTGGTCAAACCTAAATTTGACAATTGGCAAAAATGAGACCTAATACCCAAAACTCAGATAGAAATGTTAGAACATTTAGCATGTCGTGAATAAATTCTGTAAAGGCATCATGCATGGTCTTGTGTTTGTCCTGAAACCTTTATATCTGACATGTTCTTGTATGAAAATAAAAACCTAAATAAAAAGAAAATTGTTCGCCTCCTAATTGCACCTGTATTTCTATCAGTTTAGAATACTTTTCAATCCAAATAATGCATTTGTATACACTTACATCCCAAATAGAAGCACTATCCTGGTTGAGATTATAAAACCCAAACGTTATAATATTGCCAATGTTTTCATGTATAATAACTGCTTGCATTATCTCCACTATTTTAGTGACGCAGTTGACCTTTGAGAACATACAACCCCAGTTCCAAAAAAACTTGGGACACTGTAAAATGTCAATAAAAACAGAATGCAATGATTTGCAAATCTCATAAGCCCATATGTTATTCACATTAGAACATAGAAAACATATGAAATGTTTAAACTGAGTAAATGTACCATTTTAAGAAAACAAATACGGTGATTTTTAATTTGATGTCCAAAAAAACGTCTCAAAAAAGGGCAACATAAAGTTGAGAAAGTAAGTGTTACTAAAAAGAAACAGCTGGAGGTTAATTGGCAACACGTCATTAACATGATTGGGTATAAAAAGAGTATCTTAGAGAAGCAGAGTCTCTCAGAAGTAAAGATGGGCAGAGGTTCACCAATCTGCAAAAAATCGTGTCTACAATTTGTGGGACAATTTCTGAATACTGTAATAATTCTCAACGTAAAATTGTGAAGACAATGAATATGTCATCATCTACAGTACATAATATCATCAGAAGATTCAGAGAATCTGGGCAAGGGACAAAGGTGAAAATCAGTATAGCATGGCTGTGATCTTCAGGCCCTCAGGCGGCACTACATTAAAAACAGGCCTGATTCTTTAATGGAAATCACTGCATGGGTTTAGAAACGCCTCCATAACTCATCATCTATGAACACAGTTCGCTGTGCCATCCACAAATGCTTGTTAAAGCTCAATCGTGCAAATATTTAAACATGATCCAGAAACGCTGCCGTCTTCTCTGGGCCAAAGCTCATTTAAAATGGACTGAAGCAAAGTGGGAAACTGTTCTATGGTCAGATGAATCGAAATGTGAAATTCTTTTTGGAAACCATGGACACTGCGTCCTCTAAACTAAAGAAGAGTAAAGAGGAGAGAGACCATACGGCTTTTTATCAGCGCTCAGTTCAAACACCTGCATCTCAGATGGCATTAGTGCCTATGGAATTGTGCTTATTGTAGTTTGCACATCTGGAAAGACCCCATCAATGCTGAGAGGTATATACAGTTTTTGGATCAACATATTCTTCCATCCAGATTCCATCCCATCTTTACTTCAGAAAGACTTTGCCTTTCTAAGATTCTCTTTTTATATCCAATCATGTTACTGACCTGTTGCCAATTAACAAGCCAATTACAGAAGCAATAAGTGCTGTGTTCAAACAAATGTAATTTTGACACGCACACAAAACTGGCATAACTGTGCATGCCAGTGCATGCATTTGGACTACCGTCTCTACTTTGAATCATTAATGTAGAAAATGCATATCAAAGTCATAAACTCATTCAAGAGCATTTGGAATGTACACAGTTCATAAACTGAGACAATGCATCGCTCCTGCACATAAATGACACCAATGCTCTTATAAAAGATTTACCATGCTTCGTAAACTGCACTCCAGTTTCTCACTGACCTTTGCGTGATCGCTATGTTAGACTTAGATGAAATGTGGTTCTCAGTGGGGACACTGTCCGTTAGCTCACTCTCCTCTTCTGACATGCACTTGTCTGTTCCAGCCAATGCCTCAGAAGTGCTAGGGGTCAAAAGGCTAGGCGTGTCAGGCTGTCTTAGGGGAGCAAAGCTCAAATCTATGATTTGTTTGGCACTCTCACAAATCTTGCTCTGTATCTCAGGGGTCAGTGTTGGGAGGTCGAAGGTAAACATGGATTGGCCACTGGAGACCATGTCTACACTGTCCAGGCTGCTGTAAGAGGTGCCTTTGGCCCGGTGAGATTCCAAAATACTCTCAAAGTGACGGCTGAAAGAATCAAGGCCATCGGTGGAGATCCTGCTAGGACTTTCCACAGTTACGGGAGACTTTAGAGCATTATGGCTTTCCAATAGGCAGTTCTGGGAACTACTGAAGGAAAGAGCAAAAGAAAATATTTAGAAAAGGCCTTCATAAATACCAGTTATATTTACTTCTTGTAACGATGAAAGAAAACTGTATTAAAAATGTACAGTAACTGAGATTGAGATTGTTTTGATATTTTTGAACTATTCCAATCTCACCCTTCAATCAAGCCACTGAACACCTCATCTCCATCCTGCACAGCTTGCTGTCTCTTCCTGTCACAATGCATCCTCACACTTGCCCAGCTCACCATCTCTTCATCCTGCAGCTGTTCCTCTTCCTCACTTGTCTGCGACCAGAACAGTCGCTCAAAAGGACTGCCACTGCTGGTGCCAGAGGTAGCCAGTACACTACGATTGCTGCTGAATGCTGAGTCCATTTCCTCCTGCTCAGCTAGTATAACTTCGTCAATATCTGTCTCTCTATAACAACGCTGGGGAACTGCATCCAGGTCGGTTTCTGAGTATTTGATAGTGCGCCTAATGATGCCAGTCTTAGGGGATAAGCCCAGTGCTGAAGACAGTGGTGAGTTGACCGGTTCCATGTCCACCTGTTGAACATCATGGCTGGAACTATTCTGGATCTTGAATATTGGTCTGTCACTGGAATAAGGTGCTGTGAACTCACGAGGAGACTCGCTGGAGTAGCCACTGCAATGTGCAATGGAGGAGACTGGAACTTTTTCAGGAATTGAGGAGAAAAAAAAAGTCAAATAATGTGTCTAGTAACATAATTACTACTGGTAATCTTTAAGAATATTAGCAATTATCTTATACATCATACGTATGACTCTCTGTTGTTCTCACCGGTTACTCCATGGTGGTCTTCTAAAGGCTTCCCAAACAGGAACTCCCATTTTGCACGAGCAATCTTTTGAGAGTGCAAAGAAGGACCTAGCAGTGATGATCCATTGTCCATCTAGAACATACAATTAAATAAATTGGTACTTTCATCAACTTAAATTTTGAAATCTGGTTAAGTCAATAATTACTTTTATCCTGTGCTGACATAAAAAGCATGATAATAGATAGATATACTGTCCCACAAATAGGTACAAAAATACTGATATCTCACATGTATGGCTGTGTTCCCTGTGCCACTGCATCTCCGACTGCTCTGATTGGATGTCACTGGGGAAAAAGAGTCTCTCTCAGGCTGAATGACCTCCACCAGACTGCCAGTAACTCCACTGGAACTTTGGGAAAAAGCACTGCTCTGCTCCCCACATGTCAGGCCTTCAACTCTTATCTCTTTTTGTGCTGGCACCATAAAATCGTGCTCTTCAGAGCTCAGAACAGTTGAGTCATTTCTGCTTCCTTTGCTCAACATAACTAAAGGCATGCCTAATGAATCTCCAACTCCAGAGGAGTTCTCCTTATTGGTGTTTTCCCCAACGCTTGAGAAATGTGCTTCTGTTGCGTGATATTGAGAGGTTGATTTGACTGGTGTATTAGTGTAAAATTGTGTGCAGAGTCTCATAATATTTGGACTGTCTCTAAGACCACAGCCATACCTTGCATCATAGTGTGTGTCTTCTTGCCTGGGTATGTTGTTGTCTCTTGTATATTGGGGGGATTGGTGTTGATATAAAACAGGACTGTTCTTCCCTGGAATTACTCTTCCCTCTTGTTGTGGCTCTTGGATTGCAGCGGTAGTAATTACACCCACTCGGTGCAAACCATCACAAAGTGCTGGTGATCTGCTTCCACTGTAGGACAAATGTGGGGAAACCCAATCTGAAGAATATCTTGTCTGAACAGGCTCCTTTAACCAGTGTTGGTCCTGGGCAAAGAGATTGCGCTCTGATGAAGTTCTTGGGGTAAACTCTTCTGTAGACTGGTGTCCTGACCTTGTACTGTCTGACTTCACAGTATCTGATAGTGATGTGGGAGGTGAATATGACTTCCTGCCTTCCAAAGGGTTTGTGGCTCTTTCTACTAGGTTAGGGGACATTTCAGCGCTTGACGCAGACAAGATACTCTTCTCACCATGCAGTTTGTTGCCTCTGGAAGCTGGCTGATTTGAGGAAGAGGTTAGACTAAAATTAACCTTATTGTCTTGCCGGGGACTTGTTTTTAGACCTACTGTCTGCTTGTGTGGTGGTTGAGATATGGTCTTATTTGGAATTTCATGTTGAATAACTGTAGGCCTGCTGGATGGGAAAATTGGGCTATGCCTATACCCTTGCCTAAGAGTCTCATCACTCTTCCACACTTGCTGGCATGGAATTGCTTGAGATTGGGCATTTGTAGAGCACGATATGACATAGGGCTGTCTAGCATCACTAGAGAGCTTGTGAGCTACTGGGCTCCTTGGAATACCATAGAGAGGCCTGTGGTGATCAAGATCTACTAGATGTGCATTAGCAGGCAGAGTTCTGGCAATGTGCGAGACCACAGGAGATCCAGACCATGAATGGCAGCGTTGCTGTTCTCTATGAATAGTGCCATAATTTCTATCAGGTCGATTGGCATTTGCTAGTTGGCGTCTGAGCTGTGGGGAACCAAACTCTTCCAAAGCAGTATGGGTAGCATTTCTTGCAATTGAGTTTAACATATCATGCTGGAAATTGGGTGTGTACCTTGGTTTGATCACTGAGCCTGTCAAGGTATTCTTTGAGTTGGAGTTACAAAAGATTTCCTGCCTGTTGAAACCTGCTGGGTCACTGAAATTTTCACTGAAGTGGAAGGGAATCGTTTGATCATTAAAAGCTTTTCTGAATGGATTCTCTGGCTTATTTTGGCCCAATATGTTATGATGACCACCCACAGACCTGATATTAGCTTTCTCAATATAGCTGTATGTAACAACTGATCGTTTTCCTTCACCCACTTGTCTGTAGGTCTTTCGAGCACCACTAGGTGTAGGCGGGGCAGTAAAATGTCCACAAATTCTAGAGTTCCTCCCACAGAATGGCTCGGTCTCAGTAGAGCAAGTTTGTGACAGAGTACCTGTACCTCCTTTAAGCTCTGGTTGAAGGGCAGAGAGCAACTGATACATCTCATCATGAGGCAAACGTTGTCCATGTTGAGAGGTTGTCTGTCCTTCTTCACCTGGACGGATTTGTAAGCTGACTGCATGTCTGGATGGAGATTTACTGGTGAAAAGGTCCTGTGTACTGTTGCCCACCTTACGTAGCTCTCCAGCTGGAGGCACTAAGCTACGTGGAGTGATCAGGGCTTCATGCTGAGACTGCGGGAAGACGTCTGTCCCATGTACCATGAGGGAGTGTGCCCCTTCAATATTTTTCAACTCTTTCATTTCTTCGTCACCCACAGATCTCACCTCTACATACAAGTGGAAAACTTTCCCTGAGTTTGCCATGATCCTTACCTGGAAACCTCATGGGTGACTTCTAGTTCTGAAACTACCAGATCATTTACACATGGCAACATTACTACTTTGGAGTGGGGTAAGTACCCTTATAACACAGAAGGTACTGGGAAATCATCACCAATTCATCTTCCAAATCATCTGTCTGAGAAAAAGCAGTGCACACAATTAACATTTGAGCAACAACAGAAATGGATTTTGACATGTCACACAAGGTTCACAGTTAAACTAAAACGGTTTCTGAAGCATTTGAGTTGGTGTAACCAAAGGGTAAGTTTATAAAGTTAGATAAATTGACATTAATTAATTAAATTTATTAATTGTCTTGTGTTTCATGTTGTACTAAGCTCCTCCAATAGGGTTTTGGCTTGATGGTATTCTTAGCCGCTGACCTAGTGAACTAGTACGAGGAAATGTTTGGATAAAGATTACAATACACTACTGTGAGTCGTTCTGGATAAGGGCATCTGTTAAATGTGTCAATTGTAAATGTTCCAGGAAACATACAGTGTGAGGGTGGTTTCACAGCTAAGCCTGGATGTCTGCCATGCTTTATGCAGTAACATTTAGCCTGCATTGATTCACTTAACAACAGTCTCTGTGGGAAGAGTGGGAAGGGAAGTATGTCCTCTTTAGCAGTGTCCCAGACACACCTATCCCTATCTAACATCTCTCTCTCTCACACTATCTTTCAGCATCTATGACATTATTGGAAACATCATATTATAATTAGACAGGTACTCCACACCGCTCAAGCATAAAATTCACAGCACTCCCAAACCAACCACCTTTTCTGTAACTAAAATGTCAAAGTCACATCAACTTTACAGAATAGAGCAAGGCAGGACAAGCTAGGTCACATAATGTCAAAAATAAATACTGCATCTTGATTACAACACTGTATAGCTCTTTGCCTGTGTCTTTGATTTCAGCCTGTTGGAACTTTGATTGCTGAATCATTGGCATCACATCCACCCTGTTGCTATACTACAGTAAAAATCTTTGTAAGTAAACAACTTCATCGCATTGATAATTGTGCATGAGGCCATTTAAAGTTGTAGTTGCAACTCTATCCACTCAGCATGCACCAAGGTAACCAGTAACACACTGAAATGGACTCCTCCTTAATTAAGTCATGGGATCAGATTTCACATTGGAAAGTGTGTCACTATGAAACAATACAGCATTCCTAGCATTATCATTGAACATAATATATTGTCTGGAAAGTACAGTGTGGCATGCTGCATGTGTAAATTCAATAAGCTTATTAATTAATAATACCACTAACACTGAACAAACCTTTCCTAAAACATATTCCATCCTCCAAAATTTTCTTTCCCTTTTCAACCAACTAAGCAGCTATGGGGAATGAAAACAACAATAATAAATAACAATAATGCTGTATTAATTGACAAGGTTTTTGTTTGCCATAGTTTTGTAACTAGACTCAAATCTCATGCTATTTTATTAATTTTTTTCAGCAGCAAACTATTTCATTTCAGAGCAACGGACTGTTCATCACTAATTATTCTTTATCAGTCTGACCAAACAGAATCTCAGATCCTATACAGAATAATAGAGCTTTTCTGTAAACACATGCACTCCTTACACACGATTAAACAGAACATTACCTACTTTTGCTAATAGGATTCCCCCCCCCCCCCCCCCCATGCATTATGTTGTAGCTCTTACAGTATGTCATGAAACTTTACCTTATGACCATCCTCTGTTTCTGTTTCCCTATTAGCCTCTTTCTCAGGAGCGATGAAAAAAAATTATTCAGGAATTCCACTATTCACACAGTGTGTGTCTGTGGTCTTTGGCAGTTTCCTTTCAAGAAACATTTCCTGCAGGCTTTAGTGGCTCTTCCATACTGGATTAATGCAGCTTAGTTAGACTCTTCTTCCTCCTCCTTTCCTGCAACCTGTCTTACATCCAGTATTTCTCCTTCCTCTTCTCGCCTGTCGCTCAGGCCCTTAAGGCCCACCCCGGTGCAATAATTAAGCCAATCAGGAGAACAGCTTTTGAGTGTGTGTGTGTGTGTGAGGTATTAAGCAGCACACTTATCTGCAACAGAATGATAGATGGCAAAGGTTCACTGTTCCAGAGAGTGGAAACCGGCAAGAGGGGAGACTCCATCAATAAAAAGTGTTAAAGTGAAAAGAGTGAAAGAGGCTAAATGAGAAACATGATTGTCCATAAAGAAAGGTGAAGCTCACGCAAACACACTTTTCCAAGTACTAAAGTAGTCCCAAACCCTGCTCCTCGTCAGGACAACACTACATATACATATCAAGTATAAATATACATATATCTGTGGTTCATTATTTATATTGGTAAAATATATGATGACACAGTGGTGCAATGAATGCCGCTGCTGCGTCACAGCTGCAGAGTCCCTGACTCAATCCTGTGCAGGGGATACTCTCTGTGTGGGGTTTTGCATTTTCTCTCAGTATCCATGTAGGTTTCCACCAGATTCTTTGGCTTCCTTCCACATCAAGAAACATGTCAGTAGATGAACTGGTTAAGCTGAATTGACCTAGGAGGGAGTGAGAGCGAGAGAGTGAGTGAGTGTGTGTGTGAGAGAGAGAGAGAGAGAGAGAGAGAGAGAGAGAGAGAGAGAGACAGAGTGTGTGTTTGTGTGCGCGTGTGGTGCACTGTGATGGACTAGCATCCCATCAAGTGTGTATATGCTCTGGATAAAGTGCTTGGTGAAGATTATTGGGAAAAAAAGTTGCTTTGTGAGATCTCATAAATTGTTTTAATCTTTTATACTGACATGCTGTAAGTGTGGAATGGAGATTAAAAAAAAAAACAAATGCTTTGTCATAGCCTTAACAGACTTTAAATCCTCATAAATATAAATGCTCATGTGAGTTCCATTCACAAAATTGATTAGCTGCATTTTGTATGCAAATCCCAGCATCTTGATCAATATGACAAGCAGAATTGCGCACTGCACTGTGGTCATCAGCTCAATTTGTTCAGTGTGAGGCATCAGTGAAGCTGACCACATCATAAGTAGTCAATACATATGTTTTTAAAAGCTACATTGATTATTATTTCTATTGGACTCTAATGTTCAAGATCATTACAGTCAGATGTCAGAATGATGACCCTTTCTGTCTGTTTATTATATAAGCTATTTGTAAGACACTGCAGGATGAGCACACGCTTATTTAATGACGTCAGCACGCTGGCACTGTGCCTGGCACCTTCAATACAAATCTCCCTGGCTTCCAAGATTTGGCTCACACTTAATGGTTAGAGCAGTTCATAGTCCTGCTGATGTCTGAGAATTTAACCTACATTACAGATTTCTATCTCAGCAACAATAAACAAACTACCAGGGATGAACAATATGATTAAAACATCTGTTTTTAAATATATTTATTGAAATACTAAATATTACACATGTAGTTTCTCACTCCAGATGCATTTAAGTTTTTTTTTTTTCCTGTGTAGAAATTAAGACTTAAACATTAAACAAAACTAGGATATGCTGAATAACCTGCGTTACCTTTGTTCATGTTAGTGTGAAGGGTTCAGTGCTGCGTATGTGCAGATTTTACAGCTCCACATTATAAACTACACCAAACTGCACCCTGCCTGCACAATCCACCCGAGAATAAACGAGAAAAGCTTCACATCTCGCGAGATTTCTGATGGTGGGTTGCCAGATTAGAAAAACTAGTGTACTATTGAGATAAATTAGAATTTCTTTATAAACGGGTCTCAGGGACATTTTCGACAAGATGTAAGGTAATATATATGATACTGATTGTTTAAATTAAAGTATAAAATGCTTAAATTGCAGTAGCTCATTGCTTGCTTACAGTAGCTTTAACAGACTCTTCATTATAAAAACAAAAACAAAACAAAACAAAAAACCCTAGTGGCTATCAATGATATTTATTTAATTTATTCCTATTCTAAATTTAAATTGTAATGTCCGTGGATATGGAGAAGTAAGTAATAGTTAGAAATAAACAATGCACACACTGTGATTATAGAAGTATTGTTTCTGTTTTACTCACCATTTTTGCATTATGGTAAGTGGTATTACAGGCTGAAGAGGTTAGACCTATATTCCTATGTTATATATAGTTAATTCCTGTTTGCACCTACATTATAGTTGCGATAAACAGTCATTTGCTCACCAGTCCCCCTTTCTCTCTGTCTCTACATTTTCTGAGAAACTGTAAAGCATAAACATCTCTGTCCTTAAGTCTTTCCTGAGCTGAGAAACTGTTACACTTACAACTGAGACTCCTTCCTTAAATGGTAAATAAACATCTTCCAACAAAAACCTCACCACATCAATTACAGTGGTGTGAAAAAGTGTTTGCCCCCTTCCTCATTTCCTGTTCCTTTGCATGTTTGTCACACTTAAGTGTTTCGGAACATCAAACCAATTTAAACAATAGTCAAGGACAACACAAGTAAACAC
>JAFFST010050745.1:65410-80410 GCA_022414735.1 Noturus placidus | reverse complement strand
TGGGTCATTGACCCACTAAGCTCTCGTCATTTCTGTGAAACAAGTGCAACGGTTCATGTCTTTATTTGTTGCTAATACCCTGCATTTCAATAAACTCAGGTACATAGAGATATTCAAAAGTAGCCGAAATGAAATCCGTGCATACTACGATGTCCCCCGGAGGATGATTGGACAGAGACCTAGCCCATACGACAGACCAGTGATGGGTCGTGGGGGCTTCTTTGGTCCTGGACCTGGAAGAGGAGGTGCTGTACTGGACCAGATGCGCAGTGGAAGTAGTTACAGTGGTGGTATGTATTCAATCGGAATTGGACTAAAAACCTCTGTCTGCAATATCATTCCAAATCCTTCCTCTATGAGCATGTTTCATCCAAAAAAGTGAAGCTCACAAGGAAATTTTAGCATGCACTAATTTGTTGTAGGCTTGCTTGTATGTGGTCTTTTTTGCCCCATACTCAACCATGGATTCTCTTCTACCCAGACTATTTGATTATATGACTCGATTATATCCGAGGATGTTTGGTCAAAAGTTCAATTCAGACTTGGTAAACAGACAACGGTGCACAATTTTCACATTTCCATGCTTTCAAATATTAAATATAACCGCATTGTTCCCACAGAAATCAGTGTTAAGATGGTGCTTGTGCTTTTGTCCTTGTTCAGACTCGCCTTTTTGATTTAAAATGGACCCAGACATCACGTATTTAATGTTTCTTAGGAGTTGGTTTTAAATGAAAAATAGTCACCCATGTATTATAAGGTTCTATCTTTCATTCATTCCTAACCCAGAGAGAAAATAATAATTCTAAGGTCACAACATGGGTAAAGACTTTGCTTTAGGTCTGATCTACACGTAAACTCCATATCAAGGCTTTGATACGTAACTTGCCTCTGTTCCGCAGGTTATGGTGGCTTTGACAATTACAATGGTTTTAACAACTACTGCTTCGGTAATGGGATGTTTGAAGAGCGTGCAAGGGGAGACCGAGGTGGAAGAGGAACAATGGGAGACCGAGGTGGAAGAGGAACAATGGGAGGTCATGGCTATAGTGGAGGGGACGCAGGCTCGGGCTTTCACAGTGGACACTTTGTGCACATGAGAGGTCTTCCGTTCCGTGCAACAGAGTCAGACATAGCCAATGTAAGATGTACCACAGGGTCCTTATCACCTTCAGAACCCTCATGACTAGCTTGGTGGTAAGAATGTTTCTCTTGTTCTAGTTCTTTGCACCGCTTCATCCTATCCGCGTGCACATTGACGTCGGGCCCAATGGCAAATCCACAGGAGAGGCAGACGTAGAGTTTGCCACGCATGAAGATGCTGTATCGGCCATGTCAAAGGATAAGAATCACATGCGTATGTGCTTCCTGTTTTTGTTCCTTATCATAGCCTCAATGTCCAGAAGATTGGCGTGTTTCTCGTCTTATGGTTTTCCTTGTTATTTCCCCCCATAGAACACCGCTACATAGAGCTTTTCTTAAATTCAACCTCCAGCGGAGCGTCTGAAATGGGTGAGAATCATTCTTTTTACTGCTTAAGTGCCCTGTCAAAAAATATACATTTCTAACAGACAGTTGCATGTAATTATTTCCTTTTGTTCTCTAAAAAACGCATGGATGACCAGGTCGTGGAGGCGGCAGTTACTATGGCAGCTCTGGGAGTGTGGGCTCTCGAGGAAGCGGGCCAAGAGGCATGTACTGAAGATGCCGTTTTCACCTGAAGTTGGAAGGGTTTTTTTTTTTTTTTGTATATTCTTAGAAAATTGAAGCTGAATATTTTCCAGTCAGAGTAAATGGTCTGCACTTATATAGCGCGTTTATCCATCTCTTATTCACCCACTCTCACACACACACACACCAATGGTAGCAGAGCTGCCATACAAGGTGCTAACTTGCCATCGCGAGCAACTTGGGGTTCAGTGTCTTGCCCAAGGACACTTCGGTATGTGGAGTCACATGGGCTGGGAATCAAACCGCCAACCCTACGATTAGTGGACAACCCGCTCTACCACCTGATCCACAGCCGCCCAGTGGAGTTTAAGATATAAATGAAGTATATAAATAAGTGTATATATATAAGTTGACCAGCTACTTTACATTTTGCTTAAAATTTTTATATCTGATTCTTCTGTTTGAGTTTTTCTAGTGTTGCTTTATTTGTGGTCATCTATGTAGCTCTACAATCTGAGGACACTGTGATGGGCTGCCATCTTTAAGAGTTGTAAGCCTTTTCCCCCTCCCAACAATGAACAGTCTTTGGCTGTTAATTTTCTTTTTCTTAGCTAGTTATGCTAACTGCAGAGTTCTTGTTTGAATTATTCTTGTTCATATAAGCATTTGTTGACCATTGCATTTAAAACCTCCGAAGTTAAACTAAATATTTAGTTTGTGTTCAGTTATTGCAAATATGCGAATTTAAGAATTCGCTATATTTAGAGACATCAGGAACCTTTCACTTCTAATATCATGTATGCTGTAAAGAAGTGGCAATTTTAGCCATTTATTCTTACAGTATGTTCCAAATGTCTGGAATTCACAATTAAATGATGTTTATATTATTTGATGAATCATGAGGGACTGTGTGTGGAGTCCTCTTTGAAATAGCAAATAAAAACTTGCATAAAAAATAACTACACTTCGTGTAGCGTATTCGAACTGAGTTCAAATTGGAGGCTTAGATACAGTATCTCACAAACGTGTGTACACTCCTAAGTGAAAATTTCCAAAGTGTCAATATTTTGTGTGGCCACCATTATTTTCCAGCATTGCGTTAACCCTCTTGGGCATGGAGTTCACCAGAGCTTCACAGGTTGCCACTGGAGTCCTCTTCCACTCCATGATATCATGCAGCTGGTGGGTGTTAAGAGACATTGTGCTCAATCACCTTCACCCTCAGCTTCTTTAGCAAGGCAGTGGTCGTCATCATGCTCTGCTTCAGGATGTCACAGTACATGTTGGCATTCATGGTTTCCTCAATGAACTGTAGCTCCCCAGTGCCAGCAGCACTCATGCAGCCCCAGACCATGACACTCCCACCACCATGCTTGACTGTAGGCAAGACACACTTGTCTTTGTACTCCTCACCTGGTGCCAACACACACGCTGACACCATCTGAACCAAATAAGTTTATGTTGGTCTCATCAGACCACCGGACATGGTTCAAGTAATCCATGTCCTTAGTCTGCTTGTCTTCAGCAAACTGTTTGTGGGCTTTCTTGTGCATCATCTTTAGAAGAGGCTTCCTTCTGGGACGGCAGCCATGCAGACCAATTTGATGCAGTGTGTGGCGTGTGGTCTGAGCGCTGACCCTGCCTCTAACATCCACCAGCTCCGTGATGTCGTCATGGAGGAGTGGAAGAGGTCTTCAGGGTAACCTGTGAAGCTCTGGTGAACTCCACGCCCAAGAGGGTTAAGGCAGCGCTAGAAAATAATGGTGGCCACACAAAATATTGACACTTAGGGGTGTACTCACTTTTGTTGCCGGTTTAGACATTAATGTCTGCGTGTTGAGTTATTTTGAGGAGACAGTAAATTTACACTGTTACACACGCTGTACACTCACTACTTTATATTGGAGCAAAGTGTCATTTCTTCAGTGTTGTCACATTAAAAGATATCATCAAATATTTACACAAATGTGAGATACTGTATATTATTTGGAGACTTTGGGAAAATGTGTACTCTCAAAAAAGGGTTTTATTTGTATATAACTTATTTGCAGTATATTTAAATGGATATTCTAGGTATTTATGCAGGTAGTAGTAGGTGCTGCACTGTAGCAGTGATTTTAAAATTAATTCAGCTAAATACATGCAGGAGGCAACTTCAGATTTGTTAATATTACTTTAGACATAATTTAAATCTTAAAATTCTGACTGCAATTTGTGCTATAAAATTTGCAAATACCGGCAGACATCATACCAGTTTGCCTTCAAGCATAAAACAGTCCTGAATGTTAGTTATCTAATCTTACCCAAGTATAGAAATTAATAAATAGGAAAGAGCACAGAAACTGTAAGTATTCACTTTAGTGATTAAAGAAATGTATACAATTCCATATACCTTAATATTCAAAAATGATCATTTTAGCAGTTTACATTTAAACTCATTAAGATGAACCATATTGAACATTCAGGGCAAGTAGAAGTCTAAATTTGCACTTTATGAAACATGTCTTGGCATCTAAAGTACCGCCTGTAATGTACTATAGTGTGGAATAATACTTTGTTCAGGACGTTGTGATTGGGACGGATCCATGAAATAGCAATCCAATTTGAGCAGCATTGGAAAAACATTAGTGCCTTATGAAAAAACTTTGCCTATTTGAGAGACAGGCACACATTCATTTTAATACAAAACAAACTTAAATAAAATCCCCACCATATTTCCCTAATACAGCGTTTCATTTTTTAACTATACAAAGATTGTATTGTTCACCCTGCGTTCCTCAGAACAGAGACTGGAATGTCGTTCACCTGTTTGGAGTATTAATATACTTTAGTGCTGCTCAGTTGTAGTGCTGAAGGCAGTTGATTATCTTTATATAATTAAGAAAAAGAAATTAAAAAAATTCAAGGACTTGAACCAGTATGTTCACCAAACCCACGTCCTTCACTGGGCACTTAACATTAAACGGCTACCTCACGTCCACGCTGTCCATGGGGAGAACTGCCGTGTGAAATGTAAACTTCAAACACTGGGAAACAGCCATTTTGGTCACTTGTGTTATAGCTTGACACACTGCAGGAAATCACGGCACTCTGGGTTAAAGCCAAAGCCGGCAGCTTGGGCAGCACACACTGATGTCATTGTCTTATGTGGCATTGGAGGAACAGCGCTGGAGGAGTAGAGCATGGCATGTATCACATACTCGCACAGGCTTCGGGGAAGCCGGGAGGGGTAACTCGTTATCTGAGCAAGCATTGCAGAAGATTTCCCCGCAGTTCCTACAGTGATGCTGTGAAAGGAGGAAAGAGCAGTGTTGAGAATGACACAAACTGCGGCGGCGCCTTTCACTGGAGTTGCATGACATTCTTTAACTTATTAAGGAGAATGTACCAAAGATCTTTTCATACTAGAACCGACCCTAAAAGTCATTTCATTCTTGGAATAATAAACGGACCAAAGTTGCAAAAAACATTTGAATATATTAGTCAGTCCCTCCAGGATTTTGTGATTTTGCTAAAGTAGATTTTGGCCAAGACGTGTCATGTGAGGTCATCGCAACGTGTATTCAGCCAAAGCCCTCTTCGTTTCATGTGCGTCGAACATGAGAACAGCTAAAAGATCTCGTTTACCAATAAGCATTACTGTGAAACAACGTGCAATTTTGAAGAAAAAAAAAAAACAAGTTGCAACAAATTTTGAAAAAAGCCTCCATAAAATCAAGAATTTTTGGCCACATCACACACACAAAAACTTCATGAAATCCTGTACAGACTGATTAGTAAATCTTTTCATAGGTCACTAAATGCTTCAATGAAATTTTATTAAATCATTTAATTTTCAAAATACAACATTTTTTTGGGAGAATGTAAAGAGTAAAGCAGAGGTGAGTTGTGGTTTGTGGCTCTGACCTTTCTCCTGGAGATGGAGAACTCTTTCTCACAAAGTTTACACTGTGTGGCATCTTTGTCCTTAAGCCATACCTGCCCACCCTAAAATTACAACCAGCATACAGCATAGCCAATCTGCATCAATTACAGCTACAATTAGCAATGCATCGATCCCATTTTTAATATTTCTGATGTCAGAGCTCTGGGCATCGTCCAATGGTACTGCGGAGTTTGAGCATTTGAATTGTGCATGCTTGTTTACACTTAATACAGAATGAGATTTAAAATATAATTTAAATGATGCAAGTTATAAATTGTGTTAAGATTTTGTCTTGATCATTATTTATCGACTGACCTACGTGTTACTGATGTGTCCAAAAAGTCAGGAACCAGTCCGAATTAAACTACAAATTAGGGATGTCACAAGAACCGATACTTCGGTACCAACATTCTTAAAAGGTGACTGTACTTGTTTTTCCTGCAGTAGTGTTGGTACCGTTGGTTATGAAGGTACCGAGGTTGCGATTCTTCAGGAACTGTTGGGGGCAGCAAATACGTGTTTTAGTTGGTCCACAAGTGGTGAAGACCGCGTACAAGCACACGGGAAAAACTACAGAAAATAGTGACAATTTTAGCTCTGCCCCGACTCGTTGAGAGGAAAGGTAGCATCAGTTGCAGGTGTGCAGCCGCTGCTATCGTTCATTTCAAACAAAGTGAAGAAACACCTGGAAGCACCTGAAAGACGGGCACTATATTATGTTTGTTTGAGGCATCTGGCATTGTAGCCGTGAAATGTTTGCGATAGCCAGTTATTTGTTAACGATGCTAACGCACTGCAATGTTATAAACTACCTCTGAATGGACCACCATGCATCGACAATCAGCCCGTGTCCTGCAAAATGCAACTAAAATTTAAACTAATCCTTGCATTCAGAGTATAAGCTGTGTGTGTGTGCGAGCGTGTTTAGGAGTGCAGCTTAGCACTTGTTATTAGCTCTTAGCACTGTTTTATTAGTCGTTGTCAGACAGTGTTTGATAACTAAAATATGCCCCCTTCTCCCTCTCTTTTTGCCAGTATCAGTCAGAGGAGAATGTCCTCCAGTAGTTTTAAATAATAATAAAAAAAAATTATTTATTAATTATTATTATACCACACCGTGGTATTGGCTTTGGTATCGTGACATCCCTAGTTTGTATTTATTAACACTTATGTATATGTTTATTTTTATCTTTACAGGTGAAAAAATGACTAACAGTGGATGAAAAGGTAGAGATTGTGTTTCTTGGTACATTTCTTGGTTCCTGACTTCTCAGACATCCTGAATATCCAGCATACTACACACATTTGTTAAAAACATTATATTAACTGCCTGAAAGTAGATTAGGTATACAAAATAAGGCAAAAATGTTATTTCATAGAAACAAAATGTAAGTGAATAGCTAATAGTTTATACAGTTTCCAAGACATGCTACTCACTGTATTGTGGGGAAAATGCTGGATAGCTACTGAGATGAAATGAAGCATACATTATAATGTGTACAGTCAAAATGACCTTCATGGAGGAGGTAGAAATACTCGCAACCTAAAATTACCTAAAAACATAATACTTATCTCATAAGTAGGTCAGACTAAAATATGACCATCCCGGACGTTCTAGTGTTAAGACAATTTTTGTCCTATGTACATGTTATTTTTATTTATCCTTTATTTAGCCAGAAACATCCCATTGAGATACAAGATCTCGTCTTCCAGGGAGTCCTGGCCACAAAACGTGTCAAACTGGAAAATATTCCAAATGTCCTTCAATGTCAGTTCAGAGCTTGAGTCTGACATCAGCCTCAGTTCATATTCTCAGTATTGGCTCGATGCATCACTAGTTACGTTAAAGCTTGCGCTTCATAATCAATCACAATTTGTATTTCTGAATACGATCAGAAAGGGCAACATGTTTGTTGAAGTACATACCTGAAGTGCTTTATTGGCCTCCTTAATATCTTCGATTTTTAGTTTTGACCTAATACGAAACACAATCGGCACAATATGGATCACAGTGACTTTCTGTTGAAGTGTAAACAATAAATTCAGTTCTAAATAATGTGACAGAACTCACTCGCTGAGTTTGCAGCCCAGCTCTTCTAGTGCCTGTTCTTGTTCCTCACAAATCCCCTTCAGCTGCGTGTTCTCATCCTGCAATCTGTGAAACTCCTGAAACAGGACACCAATTTACACTCCATTACCATCAGCATGAGACCTGATTTCATAAGTAAAGACGTATGACCCTATAACTACCCTCAAAAAAGTAATTTTAAAGTAAAATTACTGTTCATACTAATGCATACTACATATACAGTGTGTAAAAACGGTGGGTATTTCGCGGACATGGTTTGGTGGCACTTGTCCCTTTGAGGGAAGAGTCAGATTCTTCGGCCTGAAATTAAACACTGGTATTCTGATGGGTGTGGTCTTTTCCACGATGACTCCACCCATATCTACAGATCAAGAGGGCTCACTGAATGATTTGATGAGGATGAAAATGATGTAAATCATATGATATGTCCTTGACAGTCACCAGATCTCAACCCAGTTGAATACCTATGGGAGGTTTTGGAATGATGACTACACTGTCCACCACCACCATCAAAACCAGTTGTGGGAATAACAGTGTTCTTCCCTCCAGTATAGCTCCAGAGAATCAGTTTTCCTTGTCACTTGTCTATCTATTTGTCAACTGATTTGCAACGACTCTTCTCTCAAAGGGGACAAGTGGAAGCCCACGTGTATCACGTCATCTGTACTTGTTATGTGCATCCAATCATTTTATCAGTATTTGCCATCCATTATTGCGAGCGTGCATGTATGTGTGTATGTACACGTGTATGTATATATACCGAGCCAAGAACAAAAGTAGGGATGGGGGATATGGATCTATATCACGATATTGTCTGGTTTTTATTGCGATAACGATACATCAGTGATATAAATATTGTACCGTGCACCACTGTTTTTGGCTACAAGTGATAGCTGTGATCTTCAGAGTCTCAGAAACACAAACATTGATCTATAGTAGGGCTGTGCGATTATGGCCAAAATTATGATCCCGATTATTTTGATCAATATTGAGATCTCGATTATTTATCACGATTATTCAATTTTACAGACTGTATGCAAAAACAGCTGTTTGCCTGTTCTACCTTGTAAACAAATACAATAAACATCAGTGTTTGAAGTCTGCACCTCTTAAATATATTCAAAGCTACACTATAAGACATGTTCAACTCATGGTTCTGGGGCGGAGTCAGTTCTCGAGCCGCTCTGCATATATTGTGTATATATATGAATAATCTCATATAGGATGTGATTGGGGAGTTCATTCACCAGTCAGATGGGAAGCGCTTTAGTTTGATGATGTTCATTAGGGATGCACCGATCAGCATTTTTACAGATGATACGATCCAGATCTTTTTTTAGTTTAAACTTTAATCAGGAGGTCTGTCATAAACAGTTAAATATAATCTCTCTGCTCATGGTCACTGTTAATTGAATTAAAATAATAGCTGTGAGATACTGTTGGTTAATTGATAAATAAACAAACATAAAATATTTATTTTTAAATATCTCAAAAAATGAGTGTCCTAATTCAAAGTAATCGTACACAAAAATTATCCATATTAGGAAAAAGGCTAATAGCTTTCTAAGGAAATAGCAAACGAAGCTTAATGTCAAATTGATATTAAATGCAACCCATAGTAATTAAACATTATTTCATTTCTCTAAGTTATTATATCTTTTTTTATATATTAAATGATTTATTGATAACTAAGCACATTTTAGTAGTTTTATTTTTATTTGTTTATCAGTTTTAGATGGTTTCCCTAGTACAGTGTCGCCATATCTGCTGATAATATGGTTTGGGGCATAAATCAAAACATGGAAACTGATGTTGACTTTTTTAGTGATATCTGGCAACCGTGAGTTTAAATGAAGTGAATTAGAGTTGGTGAAGGAGAGCCGCAGTGTACTGCATGTTTACAGACTGAACAGTTGCTACTCTTGATTATGATTGTTGAGGAGTTTTTTTTTAATAAAGAAGTCTGAATTAAACCCACCTTGTAGCATTAGCATTATTATTAATTTACTCCGCATGAAGCTGCTGTGTCTACACGAGCGGCTGCAAGTTTAGGTCATTTTGCAGGATCAATAAAAAAATGGCGGTTGAGAGAAGCAGATAATGTACATCATAATGGCTTCTCTGCAGTATTCACACACTTGTTTGGTTGACTGAGGAGATGAAAAGCAGTGTGAAAGTAACTGTTGTGCGGTGTAGATGCATTTTGGACCCCTATTGTGTTATACAACTCCGAACAGGTCACTCGCACCGGTGCGAATAAATCTTTATTCATAGTCGCACAAAATACTTTTCAAAATACATTCACAAATACGAGTGAAATGGTTGCACTGTTGAGCCCTGAGTTTATCTGCGAAGTTTTTTCCCGTTCGGCGTGATGACGTTTAATGTACCCGGCAACCTCTGTAGTGCCATTTAGCATTATGTTAATGTTATGATTTCCCAAAGCGCACAGCACTGGAGCTCGAAGCGAAGGCTAAAATGATAAATCCGTTTCCGGGTTTTGGCACTACAAAATGACATCATCCCTGTGCCGCTCTATGATGATTGGCTGTAGTGTAGGAAGCACTTGATTTGAGTTTTCTATGACCGGAGCACGAACTTTAAACGTCAATATCGCAGTCGATCATGTTCATTTAATCATGGGCAGTCAAAATCGTAATCGCGATCGATATTCGATTAAATGTGCAGCCCTAATCTAGAGTAAAACCGATTTTCTGTAAACAAATCAGTTCCAGATTGTAGAGGTAGCTCTTCGTTTAGCGATAAACTCCTCCCCAGATTCACATCCGCCGTACTTGTTTTCTCTCTGCATATGAGCTGCCGTTGCACACAGAATTACGTCATAAACTAGTCTTTATCGTTATTATCGTGGGAAGACTAATTCTTAATGTGGAGAGAATTCCGACCGGTATATCGCAAACAAGATGATATTACCCATCCCTAAACAAAAGTTAAACTTACAAAGTTATGCATCGTTTTACTCGCTTTAAACAGCAACTACATTTATATGCACATCAAATTTCGTTTAAGGTCTATATTCAGGATATGTAGTCATATTCAAAATGCGATGTTTATATGCGTACACGCAATGGAATATTCCTATAAACATGGCTGTTGTAAGAATTGCTATACCTAAATACCGAGCCTACAACTAAGCATCTATTAGCACCCACAATTCCTTGTTAAATGAGCATGCGCATATATCTCCTTTCAGTGGATTTTCTGAAGAAGGTATTTACGTGCAACTCATTTCCAATTAAAACAGGCATAATCCAGGGGTGGGAATCAATATTGTCTTAATCTGAATTGGGCAATGGGGATTATAGCGTTTACACGACTCAATACGAATTACAATATTGCCAAATTCTGATTAATATCCGAATATGGACATGCATGTAAACGTAGCCACTGTCGATATTTCTCTTCAACGTGGTGAGATTATAGAGAAAGCATTTGTTTTGACCTTCTTGAGCACAGTAATTTGCTGTGCTTCAGCCCTCAGTTGGTTGACGGTTTCTTGTTCTCTTTCCAGGTCATTCTGTAGAGTTTGTCTCCACTCCCTCTCGATTTTCAAGTCTGTTTCCAACTGCAACCTACAGAAAACAGGAACATTTCAAATGAAACAGCTCATATACAACATATATTAACGTATATTGAGATATTTCTAGTATTTGAAACGTTTAGTAGTAAGTCAACTCATCTGATAGGCTTCATCAGAATGTCAGTTGCCTTGACCTATTACTGCCAGTTAAGATTAATGTTTCACTGCTTGTCATTAGAACCACACACACACACACACACACACACACACACACACACACTCTGCACAGACAAAGAAAGAAATGGCTTTACCGATTTGTAAAAGTTTTAAAACTACAACTTACATCTGCTTCTCTCTCTGTGCGATCTGCTTTTGGAGGCTGTCTGCTTTGTTGGCAAAATCCTGCTTGAATCTGCGCACGCCGTCCTCGGTGCCGAGTCGCTCCCTCTCCGCTTCCTGCAATCTGGTGTAAGTCAAACCAACTGGGTAAAACTGAGGCTCCGATCACAAAGGGTAAAGGGGATGGGAATGGGATGGAACAAATAATAATAAAACTCTAGGGCTAAAACTCAACAGGCAAGCTACCTCATGATCGAACGAAATATGTCCAAAGCCAGATGAAAGGATTAAAAAAAAAAAAGCTGAACTGAAATCTGAAAAGAGGTCAATTTAAAACGTAAGCGCATTGGGTTCATTGGGTATCATCAAATAATTCACAAAATAAATCTGTCATTATTTTATAATGTCAAATTTATTGATGATCTGGATAAAAGACAAAATGAATCATAGTTTTGCCTTAAAATTGTACATTAGTACACTTGCCATGTTACAGTGCCATGAAAACAAACTTTGATGAAATCATTAATTAATCAAGTGGAAAAAACAATACCAGTTAAACAAAACCTTTAAAAAAAAAAATAAGCCACTACAGGGAAGTAAAACCGGTTACTTTCACAATATTTATACTACCAAACATGTTTTGTTACAGGAAAAAAGAGTAAATGTATCTTCATTTCAGAAAGAAATATCTTTAACAAGTTTGTACTGATGTTCTGTATCTGTACTGGCACATTTTACAAATGACATGGCAAGAGTTCGTGTCTGGCTGAGCAGGTCTTTATCGCTAGTTTCATGTTTAATACAGGAGGAGAGTTTTTAAAACATTATAAAGAGGAGAGACAAGAAAATGGTGTAAAATGAGAGTGTTAAACGGGATAGTGGATGAGGAGAAAGAAGAGAAAAGAAAGGGGAAGAACAAAAAGGGAAAGAGGATGTAAACATCAGTGAATTTCCATGTCATCCAAAGCTTTGAAAAGTCGTTTAGCAATGCATTCTTTAAATAAGCACAACCGAGATGGTGGTAAAATCAATGAAGAAGAAAAGGGAAAGATGGTGTACGTGAGTGTGGACAGAGACAGGTCTGCTCTGACAGCATCACGCCACACAACCAAATAACAAAAAACACTAATGTATGAGTGGCCTGATGGAAGAAAGAACTTCAGTACTAATATGAAAAACACAACATGCAGAAATAATGTGCATGCCAGTCTGGCAGATAAGAAATGCTGGAGCCTATTTAATCAGGTGCCGTTAGACTTACACTGACCTTAGTCAACATTAGCCTAACATGCAAACACACACACATATCCAGAGGTGCATTGTATGTATGTACATTGTATTTATTTTTTTAAATAATAGTCTCATGATTAAAGTTACAGTTTCATTTTGAATTCCTCTTGCTTTTTTTTTTGCAATGAAAGAGCTGTGTAATTGTAATATTAGTAGTAGGGCTGGGCAATTTTTTCAAATTTTGTTTAGTTTTTCCCTCCATCCGTCCGTTTTCTGTACCATTTCTCCTACACAGGGTTGCAGGGACTTGAGGCACAAGGTGAAGTACACCCTACCAATCAGCCTACAATGCATGTCTTTGGACTGGGGGAGGAAACCCCTGAAGCACGGGGAGAACATGCAAACTCCCCGCACACAAAGAGGAAGTGGGAATCAAACCCCTGACTCTGGAGGTGTGACTCAAACATGCTAACCACGAAGCCACCGTGCGCCCTTGTTTAGTTCTTACGTAATGCAATTAAAAACTAACACAATTTATCCAAAAAATGTATTAGAATAGACTTGGGAAAATGTGCAAAAATAGTAACAGCACCATCTATATCAATTAATGCAAACAAAGGTTCTTTTAAATAAAGGATATTTAAATGAAGGATTTTTATGAAAGAATCCCCCCTTACAAGGTAAGATGAACACAGCATGACATTTTACATGGACTTTTCGACCTTAGTGATATTTCTACCTTACAATATATTGCTATGAGCTCAGTCCTCAGCGAGGTGCTGCCTGTTTATCTTGCATATGTGCACACAGTGTTTTGGCGTATCGCAGGCTGTACGATGCGTTTATCAAGTTAAGAAGGCCGTGTCTTGCTTCTTATTGGTTTAAAATTTGAATAGCATTCACAGAATTTGTAAAAAAATATATATATATATTTTATAAAAAAATGTTTCTATGTAAACATGTACAATCTCGATTAGAACCGTTTGAAAATCGTGTTAAAGCATTAATTTGCATTATTTGCATGAATTGTGAAAATCACCCAGCACTAATTTTGTAGTAGTTGTCTCCTAAACAAAGCTGTTTGCACCAGTGGAATATAACTTAGCATTATGCCAGACAAAACATCATACGGTACGATATTAAATGTCACTCACCTTTGCTCTAGCTGTTTCATCGTAGCCGTTATCTGATTGGTCTTCTCCTCCAGTCGTGCAATCATGTCGTTCTTCTGCTTCATGCCATCATCAGACGTCTGGTGACAATTACAGTAAAGGGTTATTTTTACTGTGTGGCCTTTATAAAAAACAAAAACAAGAAAAAAAAATATACTGTTGACTTTTAGAAGTGAACGGTTGCAACAGTACCTGCATTTTCTGGTACATTTCCACATTGATGGCTTTAACCTCATCTAGTTGCTGCCGAAGTCCAATCAAAGTGTCCTGCTTCTCATGGATGTCCTTCTCTAAGAGCTTCATGGCTAGTTCCATCTCCTGCTTCATGCTAACCTGCACCACCAGCTCATTCTCCACATCCTACAATACAGTGGCTTCATTTGTTATATTAAAATATAATTGATTACAAGGAGATGAAAGGAAAAGTCCACCCTGAAACATGTTTATATTTTAATATTGGTGATGTTTGGTGATTCTGGTGCTACTTTGTCGATTGGTGCTGTTATTTCATTATTCCTGTGAGAAGTTAGTGAGTGTGTGTCACACCGACATTACAGATAGACAGGTAGATGTTGCAGTTACGATGGTGTTACAACTTTGGCACCAATTACAGCCTCAAGTCTTTTTGAGTATGATGCTACAAGCTTGGCACACCTATTTTTCTGCAGTTTCTCCCATTCTTCTTTGCAGGACCTCTCAAGCTCCATCAGGTTGGATGGGGAGCGTTGGTGCAGAGCCATTTTAAGATCTCTCTAGAGATGTTCGATCGGGTTCAAGTCTGGGCTCTGGCTGGGCCACTCAAGGACATTCACAGAGTTGTCCTGTAGCCACTTCTTTGTTATCTTGGCTGTGTGCTTAGGGTCGCTGTCCCGTTGGAAGATGAACCTTCGCTCCAGAATGCTTTGGAGCAGGTTTTCATCAAGGATGTCTCTGTACATTGCTGCCCTCGATCCTTCGAATCTTTACATTTACATTTATCAGACGCTTTTATCCAAAGCGACTTACAAATGAGAGCACACTCATACACCAATGG
>JAFFST010050745.1:53594-65390 GCA_022414735.1 Noturus placidus | reverse complement strand
ACAAAGAACCCGCTCTACCGACTGAGCCACAGCTGCCCATCTTTCCCTCAATCCTGACTAGTCTCCCAGTTCCTGCCACTGAAAAACATCCCCATAGCATGATGCTGCCACCAACATGCTTCACTGTAGGGATGGTATTGGCCAGGTGATAAGTGGTGCCTGGTTTCCTCCAGACATGACGCTTGCCATTCAGGCCAAAGAGTTCAATCTTGGTGTCATCATGGTCTGAGAGTCAGGTGCCTTTTACTGCCTTTTACTGAGGAGTGATTTCCTTCTGGCCACTCTACCATACAGGCCTGTGAATACTTTCTGGATGCACTGTATATGTTTCATAGTAGTCCCAACATCATCTCCGTGGCCAACGCAGATTTGTGATTCACCACTGAATATGACTTTCATCCAATCATCCACACTCCATGATTGTTTCGCTTTAGCCCATTGTAACCTTGTTTTCTTGCGTTTAGGTGTTAGTGCTGGTTTTTGTTTGGCTTTTCTATACCTAAATCCTATTTCATTCAGCGATTTCTTACAGTCCTGTCACAAACATTGACTCCTGTTTCCACCCATTCGTTTTTCTTTTCTATTTTAAAAGGCATGTTGCTTTGAGTTTTCTATCCTGACATTTGCAGTCTTCATTGGTATACCCACGTGTTCTCCTTTTATAACCTTCCCATTTTGTTTATACAACCAACATCTTTTGCCACACTCCATGTCAGATTTCCTTCTTGAATTAGTTTTATAATCCTTTCCATTGTTTCAACTGACAACTTTCTTGTAGGGGTCATGTCTCCTTTCAAAAAGTCCAAGGTTAATGTCTGCAAGTACTTTCTTTTAACTGCAGACTAATTTGCATTTTTACATTTATGCTGGTATTTGTTTTAGAAATGCAACTTACAAGGTGATTCCATAAGTTTTTCCTCTATTTGATCTGGTAAATATATGCCAATAATTTCATTTAATTTGTTTCAGGTAGGTTTCACGAAGGCAGAATGTTCAGCAAAAAGGGCAGTGACAAAAAAAAGTTCAGACAAAAAAAAAAAAGGGCAGTGGTAGCTCAGTGGATAAGATGTTGGCATACTGATCGGAAGGTCGCGAGGTCAAATACCAGCACTGCCAAGCTGCCACTGTTGGGCCCTTGAGCAAGGCCCTTTGAGACAGCAAATGCTAGTCTCAAAGTCTCAGAATGCAATGCAGCTATAGGTGTTACAGCAGAGACTCAGTTCAACTAGTTAGTTTTCTTCTATGAGGTGAGAAACACAATGGTGTTAATGGAAGTGTTCGCATGAAAGTTGAAGCTTTGGAACCCAATATGTTTGAGAAGAGTGTATAGATGAGGAGGTTAGAGAGCTGGTCAGACTTAAGGCCTAAAGCGCTGCATCACTCTCTTTAGTGTAAAAGGACTCAATCCCACTGGCACCACTGTGAATAGGTAGCCAATTGGCATTGTGGGTAATGTAGAACAGAAACATTTCAATGAATGAAGTCCCTATGAAATCAAAACTGAAGTTTTTTGGGGTTTAGTATGAATTATGGTAGTCTTAATTTTAATCTATGAGCTAGTGTTCTCCATAATGATGACAAAATTCACATTTAGAAGATACATGCATTCAAAATTTACAGTCTCTCTCCACCACCAACATGGATCAACAATTTTGATGACATCATTCTGCACTTCAGCTTCTCATCAGCTCTCCAGAGTCTGAAGTGTAGGTTTCCTGGCTGTGAGATAACCTAATGCTATTGGCTAATTACAAAGGGGGAGGAGTCACTCAATGCCCCGCCCTGACTTCCTGTTTCAGTGAAGATTATGTCAACACATCGAATAATACTCGTGTTTCAAGACACTTCACAGGGACTTTAAACTAAAATAGTCAACTCAGTATTTCATCATAAAATGAATGTTGGATGCCAGTAAAGATCACATGTTAAATATACAGATTTATATGCAAGTTGTTCAGGGTAGATGTTCCTTTAAGTACACACTGTACAACTGATAACCAAAGCCCATATGTAAATCATTAAAAAATACATGGTTGACCAAGCGTTCAATGTCATGATGTCCTGAATTTCAAAACATACTAAAAAAAACTGTGACGGTCATTTAAAAGAGACCTGCCGGAGCTGACACTCCTCCTTAAGCTGCCGCCGTGCCTCGTTGTACATTTCGTCCAGGCCCTGCCTGGACTGTTTATAGGTGTCCAGCTCACAGTGTACGTCCCCCTGTGTAACCTGTGCACAACAGAGCAACATTTAGCCTGAGACTATTTTTATTAAAACCACATTGAATTTGTGATGAGCCATATTCCGTAACTATTATCTTATATTATATTATCTTATATTCAGTTTTTACCCCAATTGTCTCCCAATTTTGGTAATTTGCCAATTCCCACGTACGAGCTAGCTATCAACAAAGCTAGCATGTTCTTCTTCTGAGACACGTAAAGCGCCAACATCTTTTTAAACTGCTGCTCATGCTATGTCAGAAGGCAATGTAACACTTGGAAGAAAGCACCACCTGCCCTTTTCGGCATACATGAGCTCACAGACGCCCCACAATTGGCTAGTGTTACTTTAACTGACAGGGGAGACAGAGTATGCCATCTTTTCTACCCAGAGAGCACAGCCAATGTTGTTCTCTTAGGTTCCTGGCCATGGATGGCTTTGGGATTTGAACTTTAATTGGCTTTGTATTCATTTAACCTAATTAAAGAGTAAAAAAAATATTTTTTTAGTGAGAAAAAAAAAAAAAAAAAAAAACACACACGACAGACTCAATGCAGTACCTCAAGATGGCGCTGAGCCTTCATGATAATTAATGAATTCTCATTTCTTAGCTGATGGTTCTCTTCCTGTAGTTTGATGATGTTGTTTTTTGCTATTGCCAACTACAGGAGAAAAACAGAACTGCTGAGATCATATCAGGCTTCATAGTTGATGTTGAGAATTATTCTACATCATTAGTGTAAATTTTCCTACCTCCTCAATGAGTTTGGAATTTGATTTCTCTAACGAGTCCACACGGCCCTGCAGACCTTGAACCGTGGAACTAAGGTGGGAAAATGGATCGCATTCAGATTTAAAGGCCTTAAAATTAATATTATCATACACCTCTTATTTGCTGATCTTACAGAACAATATATGCTTACTTGAGCTGCCTGTTTAGTTCTTCAACGTAGTTCTTCTGGTCCAATATTGCAGCAATTTGACCATTTCTATTTAATGAATGATAAAATAGACTATTATTAGTCTTTTAAAAATACTCCACTTTGAACAAAGTATGGTTCTGTGGTTCTTCTCATGGTACAAAATTAAGACTGTATATGAACAGAGCTGCACAATGAATCACATTTTAAAATCAAATCTTCTCTTTCACTATGTGGGTCCATACTCATCTAGCGTGTATGAATACATGTATGTATGCATGCATGTATGCATGTAATATACACCCATCCATTTTCTGTACAGCATATCTTACACAGGGTCACTGGGAACCTGGAGCCAATACAGGGGCGCACACACAGACTACTGACAATTTGG
Organism: Noturus placidus; assembly: GCA_022414735.1. Lineage (NCBI taxonomy): Eukaryota > Metazoa > Chordata > Actinopteri > Siluriformes > Ictaluridae > Noturus > Noturus placidus. The sequence continues at coordinate 61,853 of JAFFST010050745.1, read as the reverse complement.
AAGTGCCAATTAACCTACAGCGCATGTCTTTGGACTGGGGGAGGAAACCAGAGAACCTGGAGCAAGACCCCCCCACCCCCCCGCCGTAGCACGGGGGAGAACATGCAAACTTCACGAGTAGTAGTGCGAGGCAACCGTGCTAACCGTTTCCACCATTTGGAATACAAAACTATAGGCTTATAATGTACAATATAAAAAAAGAAGGCCTGGTTTCTGTTTATGTAAAATTATGTAATAAAATTCCTTTGGTCCCAGAAAATTCTGATACACAATCTTCATTTCAATATTAAACAAAAGCCCATTTTTGCCATTATTGCACAGCTCTATGTTATAATTTGGTATAACACTAATATATATTCATTTAAGTAATTTTCTGGAAGAATGAAATGACTTCTTACCTTTCTTCACTTCGGTAGTCATCAATGTCGTTTTTTAAGTACATGGAGAAGTCAATCACCCCGACCTGAAGCGTTTATATAAATTAAGGCAAGTTAAATAGAAATGATAGAAAACTGAGATTTACTTTCATATGATTTGTTACATAAGGAAATATACAGTACATGTGTTCTTTACATAAAAATATACCACCACTGGGTGGCATACCGGTAATTTTCTACAGCAGACGGTGCTAATCTGCTTAAATATTTCCAAACCAATCTATAAAATGTTCCCAAAATTAGAAATCCTCTTTGAAGCCCATATTCCCTCTTCTGAATGTAGGAGCTGTTCATTTCACCTGACCACTTGTATTAACTTTATGTACAGTAAAGCACCTTTACCTGTACTTGTAGTATAAAATGTATTAGGCTCAATAAACAGTTTTAGAAAATCTAACCAAAAGAATCATCTGAGCACTATAAAACTGACATATCAGATAGCTAATAATGTGGTCCCTAGTAGAAGAAAACAAATCCAAGATGAATCCCCATACTTGGGTGTCCAGATCCTCGCCCTTCACACACAGGTTGGCATCAATGACGTTGAGTCCCACCAGGAGACCAACGATGACGGCTCCCTCCTCCTCCAGCATGACTGCTGAGCTTTCATAGAAATCACTAACACAAAACAAAATGGCCAACAATGAACTTATGAAATTGACTCATGCTTCAAAAACAGCACTGACAGTGGGAGTGGCAGCTCGAGAACACATTCCTTAGCAATAAATAACACGTCAAAATCCTATGCAGAGGAAAAATGGATTAACACCGGAGTACTTCAGAGGTCACGGCTATTCTGCTCATAATGTCCAATTTGATCGTGAACAAGGAAAACAGGAAATTTAATTCACTGCTTTACATTTACAATCCTGAAAAATCCTGTGCTATTTGCATGTCCTCCGCTCTCTCAACAGCTCATAAAAAAGCTTAATAATTACCAAATGAGAGGATTGTTTTGTTTTCAAATAAAGTAATAGGCAAACTGAAAAGCTTCCCCAGGATTAAGACCATGTAAAGATCTTAAAAACATACTATAGATTAAAGGTCAGCACCATGATGCATTTAATGGTTAAGTTTAAAAGTTTGTTACCTCAGTATATCTTTCCTGGTGATGAGTACACGCAGGTAGTCTGCTAACCTCTTCTGCATCAGTGCCAGTCGCAGCCAAGCCCTCGCTCGGCCCAGTGGAGTCCTGACAAATATGCATATGGTACACACCTCATGAGGACCAAAAAAGCCTTTTCTAAACAATCCACAGTTACCTCAAACCCTGTGTACTAATAAGCTGAGACACTTGGTGCACACTGATAATTTGTTGAGTATTGATAATTTACAATGCAGTGAATAAGTATGTCTTGTGTTTTTGTGTAGATCGCATATCAAATAGTTTTAGATTAAATGAAATGCAACATGAAAAAGGCAGCCTGAGCAAACAAACAATGCCATTTTTATTTACTTTTTTATTGAAGAAGAAAAAAAAAAAAAGGTGAATTTTAATTAAACTTAAAATTTGGTTGTGCCTTTAGCAGCAATAACTGCAACCAAAGGCTTACGATAACTGGAGATCAGTCTTTCACTTCTAGGACTATGATTTACTCCTATGCTTTGGATCGTTGTCTTGCTGCATAATCCAGTTGCGCTTGAGTTTCAATTTACAGACTGAAAACCAGACATTATCTTTCAGGAATTTCTGCTAGAGAGCAGAATTCATGTTTCCCTCAATTATTGAAAGTTGCTAAGACCCTGAAGCAACAAAGCATTCCCACATCACACTACCACCACTATACCTATAGTCAAGCATGATGTTCTTTAGTGGAATTCAGATGAGTTTTAATGTTGTTCTGGGTTAGCAGTGGTTTTCATCTCGCAACTCTTCCATGGATGCCATTTTTGCTCTTTATTGCTGCAAGAGAGCCCTGTAGGTCCCTTGATGCTGTTCTTGGCTCTTTTGTGACTTCTTGGATGAATCATTGCTGTGCTCTTGAAGGAATTTTGGAAGGGCGCCCACTTCTGGGAAGACTCACTACTGTGCAGAGTTTTTCCATTTGGAGATAATGGGTAATTTGCCATTGTCTTTGAAATAGCTTTGTAACAGTTCCCATCCTGATATATTTCAGTAACCTTCTTCCTCATTATTTCTGGAATTTCTTTCAACTTTGGCATACTGTGTTACAGGGTAAGACCTTTTAACCAACTTCATGCTGTTCAAATGTTCTCTTTAAGTGTTGATTTGATTAAACAGGGTTTGCAGTAATCAGGCCTGGTTGTGTCTAGTCCAGCTGAACCCCATTATAAATGCAGTTTCATAGATTTGGGGAATTAATAACTACGGGGCAAGTACATTTTCACACAGTTGGTGGATAACATTTTTGCTTCAATAAATAACGATCATTTAAAAATTGTATTTTGTGTTTACTCAGGTTGCCTTTGTTTTATCTTAAGACTTTGGTTAAATGTCAGAAACAATGTAATATGAGATATACACAAAAAAAAAAAAATGAAATCAGGATACTTTTTCCATCTAGATCAACAACACTTTAAGTGACTGGAATTATAGCCAGCATTCACATCTGATGCCTTTATGTCACATGCTTTGTACTGACACACAGGTGAAGGTTTTTCAAGTCTTCGACAGGAAACGACAGCAACATGTTTAGGTTAAACACAGCACAAACCACAGCAAAAACTTTCCAAACCCCTAACCTAATTAATAATTTCTAAAGTGACATACATAAAGAAAATATGGCTGCCAGCAGTAGTAAAAAAGAAAAAGCAGTAGCAAAACACTGCTGTCTATCCATCCATCCATCCTCTACCGCTTACTCCTTTATCAGGGTCACGGGGAACCTGGAGCCTATCCCAGGAGGCTGTCTATCCATTAGAGATAATACTTTACTAGGAAATGTTCTTTCCCCTTTTATTAACAGCAACGTATGTTTATAGATAGATAGATAGATACTTTATTGATCCCCGAGGGGAAACTCAAGAAATGTATAGTTCTCTCATTTGTAAGTCGCTTTGGATAAAAGCGTCTGCTAAGTGAATGAATGTAAATGTATATAGTAATGACATTTATAGTAATGTTATGTCTGATTTAGTTGTGTCCTAGCTATGTACAGTTCCTCAGTGGGACATCTTTACGACAAAAACTGTCTGCACTTTATATAATAATAACAACAACTTGTTTTAAAGGAGCACAAAAAGAAAGCAACCAGCTGTAGGTATCAGCTCTAGCATGGTGTTAATTAGTGGCTCTCATTCTCAGCCCAGAAATGTTATATAAATCGCGTGACTGCGTGTTCAACATTTACCATTTTTTAATTTAGTGATTAATCACACAAGGCATTTTGTATCTGCTTATAGCTACGTTTAACGTTATGGAACATCCCTATGAAACAAGGTAGTTCCTGTTGTCACTGAACACATACTATGGCCACTATGAAGAGTTGGTCTCTCACCAGCCTCTCTTTTTTTTCCTTCTCTCTCAAAATAAAAAAGACCAAAGAAAAAGAAAAACCCAGCAGCTTGTTATGATGCAGACAAACCACAAAACCCACCATCCTGATGACTTTCCCAAGTTGGAACTTTTTAGCTTTATCTGTGACTGTTACAAAGCATATACAGTTATACATTTATATAGAACGTCTGCCAAACAAGTCCCTGTGTAAGCTGTTACTCCAGAAATGATATTCAAATGAGTGTTTTCATATTATAAACCCGTGCTTGGCCTTTCAGCTGGAACTACTGTCTGATCTGCTGTTAAAGAAAATTAATTTACACCTTCTGATCAACCACAAACAAGAATTCAACAGTGATGTGGTATAAAAACAATTATATTGTGGCATCTACTGTCTGCGTTACTGTAAATCAATCTCTAGATTGTGTCCAAAATTTACACGTGCAAATACTGAATGCAAGTTAAATCAGTAAATGTGAAATAGCCTCATACAAAACAACTGGCTCAATAGAATTCTGTGGCTTTTTATGCGTACATGTTTCATGTCCGTCAGAGAAACTAAACACATTTACACTTCCCCTTTCAGTATAATATATCTCTAAAGAGTGCTCCTGCACACAGGAAAAGGACTGTTTTCCACAGATGGTTACAGGTTTCAGTTGCCCGTGAAGCTAGCTATTTTGATCTAAAATGAACATACAGAGAACACAAGAGAAAAGGACAGAGCACTTTGAGAAGATCTCTATATGAGTAAATAAATAACATCTAACATTTTGATCGTAAACATTTGGGTTGATAGTTTTATTTTACTATATACATATATTTTAAAGCATTTCTGTGCAAGATACTGGGTTCAGAATGATTGACAGCCCACAGTTAACATTTGGTGAAGCCTCCTTTGAGACAACAACAGCACTGAGCATTTTTCTGTAATATCCAACAATGTTACAGACACTTATAGAGGGAGCCTGTGCATTCCTCCATGCAGAACATTTCAAGATCCTTTTTAGATATTCTATAATCTCAAATTTAAGAATGTGGACCATCCTGTTCATTTCAGACTGCAGGTTTTCAATATAGTTCAAATCCAGAACACAATGCTGCTGCAAAGCATAGTTTATGGATCCTGTAAACATTCCTGTGTTGATTTAGATGCATGTTCATGATCATTATCTTGCTGAAGAATCTATAGTCAAGTCTTAACCACCTGGGAGGGGCAACCCACATAAAAAAAGGTCGGCACTTATTTTGCCACTAATTGTCACAGGACATTTTATTATAACATCACTGTTATAATAATTGTTTCAGGTACTTTTCCTTCACCCTTTATGTATTTTTAAATGTGGTCAAAGTGTGCTATGCTCATGTGTCCTGTTTCAATCATCTAATTTATTGTGATGGCATCCAATGGTATTTAAACTGCTCATTTTAGTACATCTATTACCTGCACTGGTCAACAACCTGTCAACCATCAGGGGAAAAGACAGTAAAACTTATGAGAGTGATTTGTTAAAGTAAAGGGTAGGTAGTCTCTCCAGTTGCTTGAATAAAATTTTTAAGTCACTGCATTGAATTTTTACTTTATACAATATTTTCTGGCTCATTCTGCTGACTGATGCAAATAATTATAGAATTAACACAAAAATTCGCTGAATTTATATATGGTTTTCACTGAGATACTATTATTTAGTAAATATACAGTCAGGTCCATAAGTATATGGCCTGACAATGTTCAGAATTTTGCCTCTGTAGACCACCTCAATGTTTTTTAAATTCAGTCCAAGGAGTCAACTGTCCGATTACTGTGAAAATGGAGGGACTCTGTCAAAATGGCTGTAATTCCTAAACCGCAATATTTTTGTTAAACCCCTTGAAAGATGAAAGTCTACACTTCGATTTGTTCATTTGAAATCCATTGTGGGGGTGTACAGGAGCAAAATTACAAAAATTGTGTCACGGTCAAAATACTTAAGGACCTGACTGTACAACTGCTAAATTAAATTAAAGCTAGTGTTGATAGCAAAAAAAATTCATTTTGCATGATGACTATGGCAGGGAGTGACTGTGTTTGTGAGCGTACTTGAGGCCGGGTAAGTCTCGAACACTGGCTGCAATCTCCCCTGCCTCCGGGCAGAGCTTCTCCACCATCTCCAGAGGCCCCCACAGTGACTTGTTGTATCCAAGAAACGTCTTCTTCACTGAAGCAGAGACACACTAGTTCATTGCATAGACCAAAATTCTTAACAGCAGAAGCAGTACAGAAGCAAGTCGGGAGTATGATCAGTCAAAGGCATCTTCTGTGAATCAGTCCAAACCCTATGATTTCAGTGCTCTTCTCAACAGTGTACTCAATGTTTACAGTGATGACATAATAGGTTTAGTAATATGATTAAGTACCTACTGTACTTTCTGGCACGACTATACATTCATTGTTAAAAATATTGAGGAATTACATGTCAGACGAGACTGGCAATAATTGACTTGTGAAAATTAAACAAAAAACAAGAACAACTTATAATGCACTTTATGTATAACCATACTTAAAAGATTTTTCCATTTCCAGACACAGAATAAATGAATGATACTTTTGACTAAATCTTGATGCTCTTGGTTTTCCGAATGTTGATGAAGAAAAAAACAACAAACGCCATTCCTACTCAGAAAGTCAGGCAGATGTCCACAATCCCAAGTTCAGTACATGGTGTTATATCGTCATGGATTCTAACAGCATCAACAATAAACAAAGCAGTAGTTCTTTACTCTTAAATGAGTTACACTGTATATACACTAGTATTTGCTTCAAATGAACATACAAAAGACAAAACCTATTATGCTGACTATACAGATTGCTGTTTTGAGGAGTGTAAAAATTAGTCCACATTGATGGTTAATCTGTGTCTGTAAAAAACTGTGTATACGTTATACAGGGTGAAGGGGATCTGTGCTGCCTGTTGTACCTTTAAGGCCGTGCTTCAGACAGTGCTCCATGACCACAAAGAACTGCTGCAGTGGGGGATAATCAGAGTCCAGCGTCCGACCAAAGCTCAGAGCCGACTCGATCAGACCTTTAATGCTGAGCTTGGCCATGTTGAGCAAGTTTGCCCTCTCCATCGCCATAGGATCCCGGAAGGCTAGGAAACAAAGCACAAGAGAACTGCATTTAGATATACAGTAGTTTAATAATAGACTGTAGTCTGACAGACTGATTTTTTTTTTTTAAACATGGATTTTATTTTAGTTGTTCAGGGAATGTATTAGCAGAAACTACAATAATACAAACCTCCATCATGTGGACAATCAGTAGCCAACTCAGCTGACATAGCCAAATGGCAAACTTAATCTTTATCCTTTAGGTAGCTGTGCATGTGCGAGTGAGTGTGCTCAATCATTAATGTGTGTGTGTGTGTGTGTGTGTGTGTGAGATCTTTCAGGTGTGAAGCTGTAGAATGCAGAATGGTGTAACTTGTCCTTTTGCTTGCCTGTTTTTTTTTTTTTTTTTTTTTAAAAACATATGTTCCTTCAGTATCACAAGTAATACAAGTATCACAAGTATCGTTAGAGAATTCCCATGTGAAAATTAAGACATAATTTAGATATTAGTGCAACTATTCTCCAAAAACATTTGTCTTTATAAATTCCTCCAACCTCTTTCTGTATTCTCTAAACAGCTTTAACTGTGTATCCTCTCAGTAATGTTTATAGCACCATCCGCACATTCTTCCTGACATTTCTGTTCCAACTCTGCCAGATGTCATACGCTGCCGTTTTCAGATCCAATCTGGAGAGCAAGGAGGCCATGCCAAGACTTTGTTGTCTTTCTCTTGGTTCTTTTCAAACATTTTTTACTTTATTTTACATTTTGCTACAGGATATGCTCCCTTTTTACTTCTTTGATTTGTTTTCCTTTTAAAGAAATCGTAAAAAAAAACAACCAAAAAACGTATTTTCCACTCAGAAAACATGCAATATGCAAACACTTTCATTCAACTGTAAATCCAATAGATTATTGGTTCTCAAAGTGGGGTCCAGGAACCCCCATGGATCCATGAAGCTCAAGGGTCTGTGATTTTTAAAAAAAAAAACCCATTATCAAAGTTATTATATTTATTGAGGTTTTTTGAGCATTTAATGAGCATGTTTGCCTCACACCTCTGGGATTGGGGGTTTGAATCCCACTTCTGCCCTGTGTGCACACAGTTTGCATGTTCTCCCAGTGCTTCGTGGGTTTCCTCCGTTGTTGTGGGGTCTTTTGTGACCTCTTGGATGAGTCGTCGCTGCGCTCTTGGGGTAATTTTGGGCGGCTGGCCACTCCTGGGAAGGTTCACCACCGTTCCATGTCGTCGCCATTTGTGGATAATGGCTCTC
>JAFFST010050745.1:34838-47398 GCA_022414735.1 Noturus placidus | reverse complement strand
CAAAATGTTTTGTTGCATGCAGAAATGTAATTTTGTTTTCTCTGCAGTCGTTCATTGATTTCATAAATGCAACACATTATAGTTTGTTTATACATAGCATAAAGGCAAAAAAAAACGTTATATGCAGTGTTATTTCATTTTAAATGTCAAAAGGGTTTTGCGGCTCCCAGTGTTTTCTTTACTGTGGGAAACGGGTCCAAATGGCTCTTTGAGTGGTACAGGTTGCCGACCCCTGGACTAGACAAACAGAACTTAGTAGAGAACTTGTGTTTCATTTCTAATCCAGAAGATGGCAGTGTTTACTCTACTCTAACATTGTGTAGATTTCCAACAGAAGGAATGCTATTAAACAAGTCATACATTTGTTTTACCACCATGTTAAACAGGTTTTTCTTTGTCTGCCCTGAGCACCAGATGCTTAGCTGACATCCTGAAGCCAAAAATATCTTGCTCCTCTCCTTCAGACTACAAGTCCCTGCCTGATTTACCTAAAAAATAAGGATTCCAGTGATAAACTCATTTACTGGTATTTTTTTATTGAGAACCATCAACATAATATTCATTATAAAATGGGATTCTTAGCATATACAGTATGCACACAGCTGGAAACATTATATAATACTAAAAACTAACATTAACAGGAGGAAATGGTCATGTCTTCATCCTCTACCTCAGCTTTGGTGTGCTCACTAGGGATTTGAATCACTGATGATTATAACAATGTTTTGAGACAATCAATATTGCAATAAAAAATACTATAGAATATAAATTATATTCCTTTCCTTGTGTTATTCTGAGTAAGACACTGTATTTAGACCATTTCAACGTGGATTCTCAAAAAAGATCGATTTTGGTTTAGACCAAAGTCATTAACCAGCACCAAACATAGCACATACTGTATGTTCACTATTTTTCTTTTTAATTTTTAATCTGCAAGGTACCAGATTGCAAAGCACAGAGCTACTGATATTGGGAAAAAAATGTCCGCTTGTGTGTGTTTAAAATTCAGAAATTTTGTTGGGTCCCTTTTGTTGGGTTATTCTCAAAGGGCTGATAGACAATTTCCATCTGTTACATCAGTTAATCTTGATTTTCAATTGACTATTAGGGATGGTTCTTATCTGACTGGAATGAAAGCCTGCAGCCACACAGGCCCTGTGCTGATAAGCTTGAAGACCCCTGATCTAAACCCTCCTAAATGTTAAGGTTCAACCTTTTGATATTTTGTTAAAAAAAATTCACAAAAATACTCTGCTCTCATGCATATCAAACAATCACCGGTTTTTTATATATTATATATATATATATATATATATATATAAACTGTTAAATATAGGTGTGCAACAATTATTGGCATCCTTTTTAGTCAGTACTTTGTTACCTGCCTTTGCCAAGATAACAGCTCTGAGTCTTCTCCTATAATACCTCATGAGGTTGGAGAGTACATGGTAAGGAATCTGAGACCATTCCTCCAAACACAATCTCTCCAGATCCTTCACATTTTGAGGTCCACACTGTTGGACTCTCCGCTTCAGTTCATTTCACAAGTTTTCCAAGTTCAAGTCAGGGGACTGGGATGGCCATGACAGGACCTTGATTTTGTAGTCAGTAAAACATTTTTGTGTTGATTCTGATGTATGTTTTGGATCATTGTCCTGTTGGAAGATCCAACCACAGCCCATTTTAAGCTTTCTGGTAGAGGCAGTCAGGTTTTCATTCGATAGTCCATGTTGCCATGTATCCTAACAAAATGTCCAGATCCTCTGGCAGAAAAACAGGCCCAAAACATTAAAAGAGCCATCACCATATTTAACCGTGGGCATGAGGTACTTTTCCATATGGCTATCTCTCTGTGTGAGCCAAAACCACTTCTGGTGTTTATTACCAAAAAGCTCTATTTCGGTTTCATCTGACCATAGAACCCGATCCCATTTGAAGTTCCAAATATTTGGTGTTTCACAGGGGTATGAATATGAAGCCTGTGTACCTCACATTCATACCCTTGTGAAACACCAAATATTTGCTCTTTAAACCTAGAGTGCATAAGCTCGATTCCCTACATGCTAAAGGCTGCGGTGGAAAAGATAGCAGCTGTAAAATGGTTAAAATATCAGCTTGAATGTACAGGAAAGCTTCCCAATGTACACAGAAAACCAACAGTACATGGATTTGGATTTGGTAATGGTGTCACCAGTAATCTTTCCCCAATGCAATTCACTAAAGTCACATGGAACGGATTGCCTTTGGCTAAATTGCTAGAATACTAAACGTGGTCAATTTGCAAACACACAAATCTGAGTCTGTGCTATGGGTTTGTTGTCTATTTAAATCACACCTTGATATCCACTTAAAGTCGTGTTATAAGTCAGTAGGTGTAGAAGAAACAAGGGATCTCAATCATTTTCACCCCTGTATTATCATGAAAACACATTTGACTGAAACTGGAGGGTCCTTCAGGCATTAAAGTTAGGCCACTGGTTTGATTACGTTTGGTCTCTGTTCTATTGATGTGGTTTAAATATAAACAGCACCACTCTTTCACACACAAAAAAAACCTGAATGAAACATTTTCACAACTCCTCTGGGAAACATAACACAAAAACTAATTCTTAATTGGGAACTCCTGTATCTCGCTGTAAACGTGCATGGGAAGCAGAGCTGCAAACCATAAATAAACTTGGGAGTTTGTCTTATTTATGCAGGCACATGGGCTGGCTAAGGTTATATTTAGAACCCCTGCCTAAAATATTACATCCGGTCAGTAGATTTGTCAGTGTGAAAGGTCAGCGGCAGCAGTCATCAACTTTCAATGCATTCAGGTGTCTTCCATGATATTCAACACTTAATTATTTATTCAGGTATTAGTATCAGATAGACGGTCTGTTTCAGACATGAACAAAGACTGCAATCCCAGTCTGCATTTCTGTTCTGTAATGAAAGGATGTTATCAATTAGTCTTTCCCCACAGTTATTTCCAACAACAAACATTCTAAGCCAAATCCACATGGACACAGATAATAGAGACCACCAAAAGGCAGCACTAAGAATAGATTAAGCTGTGGTAAACATTTGAGGTTCAAGACTGAAAGAGAGCTGATGAGATCAAATATTAGAGAAGACAGTGTCATTATTTATTTAAAATGTACATTACTCTTGAGATTAAATAATTGAATTTCTTGATTGGAATATATAATTGACGTCAGATAACTGATAATTATTAGTAATTTAACTGAATGCCACTCATTTTGTTTGATAAAAGACTAATACGGTATTTCCTGAGGTTAAGAAGGGAGTGTTTTACTGAGTCAGTATTGAGCCTGATCAAATTAGCAGAACACAACACAAACTTCATTAAAATAAACAAAAAGACTCAATGCACCATATGGAACTTTTGGTTCTGGTCATTAGTTGTCTAAACATGCTTTGTGAAAATGAGTACTAATTATTGTCTTAAATAAACATTACAACATTTCCTACTCCAATTTTTCAATCAATAATTTCTGTGTTGATATTTGTGTATATATTTGCAGATGTTATTTTGTAAAACGATCCATCCAAGGCCAAGTCTTACCCTTCTGGCAGAGGCAACCAGACTATCTTAAACATTCTAAAATAACCTGTCAAATATGAGGAAAGCATTATCTATGAAAATCTTTAGAGTTGATGCTAAAGATTTCCAACTTCAACATTTGTGTGTGATAAACCTACACAAGCCAGAAGGCTACAATCTGGCAGAGGAAGCAAGATATCCTGAAACTTGGCAAAATTCATGATGCCATCTTAATAAGAGCCACAAATCTACAGAACATCAAGGACTCAGCACCAATAACACTACTATTTGCTAAACATTCTGATAGTAATAAATAAATAAAAGTTAAAGTGTTTTTCATTATTAGCATTTAGATTTAGTAAGCACTAAAAGACACAAAGCCCTCTACACTGTAGCTGATATAATCACAATTCCACCTTTATTTAATCTTCAAAAATACCATGAGATTGGTTGCAAGTTTTTTGTTTTTTTTAGGGCATTTTTAGTCATTTCTGTGTCATTATTTGAAATTTCTGGCATTTTCCTTACCACTTCTCCTACACATAGTTTGGGGGGGAGGGGGGCTGGAGCCTATCTCAGGACACAATATCACACATGGACAATTTGGAAATGCCAATCAATGCATGTCTTTTGGCTGGGGGAGGAAACTGGAGTATTGGAGGAAGAATCCGAAACACAAGGAGAACATGCAAGCTCCGAGCACACAGTGCAGAATTGGGACTTGAACCCCTAACCCCAAGGGTGTGAAACAAACATGCTAACCACTAAGCCCCCTTTGTGAAATTTAAAAGTATTCCTTTACTAAGAAATACTAAGAAATTTAAAGCTAAAAAGTAGGGTTAACCAGTTTAATCCCAAATTTTTCCCAGACACAAAAATATCCAAATCATGTGTCATTAGTATCCCTTTGAAACAATCCATCATAATCTTTTGAAATTTATTATTCATCCATCCATCCTCAACCGCTTACTCCTTTATCAGGGTCACGGGGAACCTGGAGCCTATCCCAGGGAGCATCGAGCACAAGGCGGGGTACACTCTGGACAGGGTGCCAGTCCATCGCAGGGTACAATCACATACACACACATTCATACACTACGGACACTTTAGACACACCAATCAGCCTAACATGCATGTCTTTGGACTGGGGAGGAAACCAGAGTACCCGGAGGAAACCCCCGACACACTGGGAGAACATGCAAACTCCACACACACATGGCCCTGGCGGGACTCGAACCCCGGAACCTGGAGGTGGACACGCTAACCACTAAGCCACTAATATTTTATTATTTCAATATCTGCTGGAGATGCATTGATGGATCATTCAATAACATTTTTGTAGCCTTAGAAATGAAATTTTTTTTTACGGTCACTATTGTGACCGGTGGGATTAAATGGGTTAATGTGATTTCTATAAATTTGCCTGCCAAAAGTTGCTGCACTGTATGCTGCAGAAAAGATTGTTTGTGAAATTACTCTATAAGTGGATAGATAAAAAAAATTAAAACTCACATCACAGCTCCAGCATTATCTTTAAAGTTGATTAACATGCCTTAAAGCATGTTTCAGGAATATATACACTTGTTATTTCACCTAACTTGTGTCCTTGCCTTTGAAGGGTAGAAGTATAAGTTTTTTTTTTTTAAAAGCACTGTGTCCTACACTTTCCCAGTTGTTGGATGAATCCCAAAGCACACTCACCAGGCTGATTACACCTGCCTAATCTACACCAGCATTCATAAATTCACTGAGAAAAATACATTAAAAACACTGGACACCAGCGGGATGTTTGGGACAAACGATTGCTACTCACTTGTGTCCAAAAGAAACATAGTCTGTATAGGACTGCAGAAATTAAACTGATTGTTTCCTATCACAAAAGACAAATCCATGTCCGAGTAGGGCAGTGGTTCTCTCAAAGTGAGGTCTGGGGTCTGTGAAGCATAACCAAGGATTATGTAATTATGTAATTATTTAATTATTGTAATTCTTACAACCCATTATTATCCATATTATATTTATTATTGAATTCTTATAGTCATTAACCTGTTTGACTGCTCACTTGAATTCAGTGAATTTCAAAAATCTCAATAGCCGCAATAATATCAAAAACCAAGCAAAATTATAAATAAGGTCAGCATGAATCTAATGTGTTCTCTCTGTGGAAAGTCTAGGACTAAAAAGCTCTCCATGACTCCAATAAATAGCCAGAATATTTCTGTACACATTTGAATAATGAGTAATATTCAAATAGTAGAATTATTTTCATAAAATTAACCTGGACGTAGTGGGTTTGTGATCTTAATTTTACAGTTAAAGGGTTGATGATTGCCAAAATAAACCCTGCTGTATTAAATGCATTTTGCAATCAATATTGCACAATATGTCAGATTATTTAGTAACTATTTAGTATTATTTATATGATTTAATCAGGTCAGAATAACAGTTGTAGTAATAAATAGAAAACCAGCACCTGAGATGAGCTTGTACAAAAGAGTCTAATCCTAAAACTCATTAAAAATAAACATAATGTAAATTACCTCTGCACATATAAAGGTTATTGTAAAGTACATAGCAGCAAACATTTTATCCTAGTCTTTTTAGCGTTATTCACAGCCCCACTAATGCTTGAAGAGGTTTCATCTAATCTCAAAATGCAATCACATGACACTGTTTGATAAGATTGGTTCTTATCAAACAGTCTACGGCAATTACGAAAGCAAACATGACTGCTCTCTTGCTCTTGGACCTCCTGGAGCAGGACGGCACAAGCACAGCACATTTCAACATCGTAATGAAAACAGCAAATTGTAGCAGGCATGGTGGACATTCACCCAGCCAAGTAACCTTATTTTCTTGGCCTTGATGCAGCAAACAGGAAAAGGCTGGTCATGTAATCTTGCTCCTGTGGTTTGAATGGGAGAATGCTGACTGATGAGGAGACACCTAGAGAGCACCATTAATATCAGAGGGGGTTGATTCCCACATATCCTGATACATGGGGAGGCAGATTCATTATACGCTGTTAAACAGTAGGGGTGAAAAGGAGATGAGGGCCAGAATTGATATGCAGCCGGATAGCCGCTTGGCTAATTAGAAGACATCCCAACCTCCCATGAGCGTGACCCTTATAAACGCAGACACCAATAGGAAAAGTGCCCTTTTGTTCAATTAAGGGAGAGACATATGCACATCCACAATTTCAAATGATGACTGGAATTGTGAGTCTGCTGTACTATGAAAATCATATGAAGAGTATTTACTAGCTGTGTTTCAGTGAAATTATAAGAAATTTGAACTGAAATGGGGTATTTCACTTGAATTCTATAAGTCTGGCTTCTAAGTTCAGTTATATTTCACCTACAACATTACACACACACACACACACACACCCCCCATGTTTACTCTGTACAGAGGTAGACTAAATTAAAGCAGTGCTGGACAGAAAATCACGAGTACTTTTAGTCTTCTCCAGATGCCAAAACCGACTGATAAGCATGATTATATCTTGAGGTAGGCACCTTGAGGAGGTGATTTTCAACATGTAATAAGGTTTCACCCAAAATACAGGAATAAAGCATAAATCCTCTATTTAATCCTTCCTGAAGTATATTGTTGGCAAACATTAAAGATATTACACTGTCAATGCACAGACACATGAATAATGTTAGTTATATGGATAAACTCATACTTGTAGTTATATCTTATTTACCTTATCATGACTCCAACACACAACGATTTAATGGGTGGACAAACGTTAAGGACATGGTGTCTACTGAAGCAAGAACAAGGTTAAATAGAGCACAAACAAGTGAGACAATGACAGTTGTGCTTATAAATGTACATACCCCTTGCAGAATCTACAAAATGTTAATAATTAACATTAACATTGCATTGTGTTTTTTATTTAGTTCTGCCATGAAGAAGCTTTTTCACATGACAGATTCTTACATATAGTCCACAAGACACAATAGTAATTGAATGTACACAAATGCACTATGCAGAAAATGCTGGAAAAGCAAAGAATGTGCAGGACCTGGACGATTTTTCTGAAGAACAGCGGGCAGTTTAACTGCTAAGCACAAACAAGGGACTCATGGACAACTATCATACAACACAAAAACAGTCGTGGATCATTCAAGACTCCTGTAATTACAGAACATTTTAATGTGTTTATTATTAGGCTTATATCGTGTGGAGGGTCAGTCACTCTGAATGAGCTGTTACTACGAGCTGATTAAGCACAAGCACATTAGTAAAAACCTGTGATTGAAATGATCGCTGGCACCGTTGTCAAAGCTGCCGTTATAAAAAATGAATCAACACCTTGATCACCAGAACCGACAATTCAACAGTGCTGTGGAACAAGAAGAAATTAAAATACAACATAGTGCTTTCTATACTTTTTCTGTTCCATAAGACAGTTGTGTTACTGTCATTTGTTGTGTATTTATTCAAATGAAATATAGAGAGAAACACAAAGCTTTGTTTATTTGTTCATTCAATTCCAGCTAGATTAAAAACAAAGTTTTGACCCATAACCCGTATGCCCACAAATAACATATCCTTTAAAGAGTAAATAAACAAATCTGTAAGTAAATTAAACAAAGAACTGTTTTTAATTAACAAATACACTGTATAGAATTTAGCTTTTACAGTGGTGTGTTAAGTGAACAACTTTATGCTCAGTAGAGGCACCTACACTTAATATTATATAAAAGTAGATTTATGTAAACTTTTTAAAAGAGACAAATGATTGAAAATCATCAAAATCAAAATAACCACCACCCAATTTGACAAGAGTGACACATTTCATTAAATGATCATTATAGTATGAAGTGAACAGTGGTGTACCGACAGTCATTAAACGGCATGTCACTATCGCAACATTTCCTACAACTGCGTATCATTCAGCACCTTCCAACTCTTTTTGCTAGAGCCTGTTCTGTCAAATTCATTAAAAAAAAGAATAAGTTGGTGTTTATATTACAAAAGTCCCAGCAGGTGCTCAGAGGAATGAGAGCGAGTGATCATGCCGGTTTAAACATTTGCTCAGTTCTGTATTCATCTCACGGCTCTGAAAGATTACTGGGGAGATATTGGAAATGATGTGAGAACATAATGAGTATTAGATTATGATGTTAACCATGCCAAATACATCATTTTCAGGGAGTAAAATGGTCAAGGCCAATTACATTTAGATATGTTAAATGAGAATAATCAGGTTTGCTTAAATTTGGAGCTTAATATGTACATATAGTATGATGGCCTTGGAAAACCTTTCCCATTGTGAAATTACAAGTCTGAACTCTACATGAAATAGAAATGTTTCTCTTTTATCTCATTCACATGTATAGTTTTAAAATTTTAAAACCCGATTACCTCCAAAAGTGAAAAGGGAGAAAAATCACTGAAGCATGGTGGACAGGTTGATGATCAGTATCTGGCACATTTTCTATGGCACATAACTTTCCAACAACTTGACTGAAGCCTGAAGTTCACTGTATGAGGAAACACACACTAAGGCTACAGTCACATGACCAGCTTCATTTGCTCAGGTTTGTCCATCTTGACTGTTCACATTCATAATACGTGACTTCTGTCTGTCTTTAATGTCAATGCGTCTCCTGAACATCCCCGCGCATGCACATCAATATCAGCAACCAGTCTGTACAGGATTGACTAATTGTTTTGTGATTGTTGCGGCCAAAAATATTTGATTTTGTTGCGGCTTTTTTCAATAATCCGTTGGGAAAAAAAAAAGAGTTTATTGTGCTTTTTATTTGCAGAAAACTACTTGAGTTGGAAAAATTGCAATTGATTGAAATTGTTTTGCACGGGCTTTCACAGTGATGTTTGTTGATAAGTGAGATTCATGTTCGATGAGGTACACCTCTTTGGCACTGAGAGGTGTGTGTGTGTATGGGAGAGGAAGTGTTGGAACTACAGTGTGAAGAATATTTACATGGGAGAAGATTTCTTTAGCATTGAAGCCACATTTTTGGCTATGCAGTTCCACTTTTTGGGCAATTGTTTCGAACACTCTAGTCTGTGTCAGTAGCACTCAATTCAATTCCCTAGATATCAAGTAAATCACTAGTTTCCCCATCTTTCCACTCAATATAGTCACGGGTGTTGCTGTTCTCAATTGTTGTTCTGCCAACACTGTAGGATTATGATGACGGTGATATAGCGTATATGCGTCCAATCTGACCACTCATATACGTGGCGTAGACAAATATTGGGTCCAAGTACAATAGTGGCTCAGGCCTGATTGGAAAAAATCAGATTTTTGTGTTCACACATTCCAGAAAACCAGTTTTGTGTCAACCTGGTGATGTGAACCTAGACATCTTTAGACAGACTGACTGTTTTGTGAAACTCGCTCCTGAAGAGCTGGGCATGGTTTTCCCAGACCACCATAAATATAACACAGGGAATTAAGGAGTAGGATTTTTTTTTTCTCCTTAATGCTTTAGAAAGTGGTTAAAGCAAGACATACCACTTACAGTACAAACAATTATATGAAAAACAATCTTCTGAGAAGCAAACCTTTAAACCCTCACATCCGTTATTATAAAAGGCAAAATTTGATGTGTTGAAAACATAAAAAAATTATATTGGTTTAATAATAATAAAAAAAAAAAAAATCAACCCATATCAATAATAAAATAATTCTGAAATGTTAATTAACTATTTCTAAAAACAGATATAGGTTTAGTTATCCAGTGCAAGTATGAAAAAATGTACAATTTATCCAAAAGGAATGAATTAGAACATAGCTACGCACTGTGATATTTAAAATCGATTTTCAGCTTTACCTTTAAGACAGAGGCTGCAAAAGTATGTTTAATTGCTGTCTTCACCTACAGTAAAATAATAACAGAAAAATTAAGCCTGCAGAACCCTGAGGATTGTCTAAAATCAGCAGCAATTCAACCCAGTAAAAGCACACTTTAATGTGAAAGTAACACTCGTGTGTGGATCATGGTGAATAAGATCATGTACTTTAGGCTGATGCTGTTTGGTTAGGGTGTCAAAGGTCAAAGTTCACTTAGTCAAACAGAGGCATGCATTTACAGCACTTTACCAGCTTTCCCTGTTTCTTGGCTTGATTGTTTATCAAGCTGTCCTGATAGTTTCCGTACTCCTCAACTGCGTCCTCCACACGAGTGATGTACAGCCAGGCCACAATCACACCAAAAAACTGAAAAAGAAAAAGGCTGAGTTAGACAAAACCCATCCAGGACTACAGTAGTTAAGCTGATTACAATGGCAGTCTGGCAAGTCTGTAGATTCAGGAAAGAGAATTTGGTTCTGAAATGTTGTAAATTTGCAGGCATGTTGCCGATCTTCTCTTGTTCATTTGCTTTGCAAGGAAAGAAAGAAACAGAAAAGAAAACCAGGGAATAATACATTTACATTTATTCATTTAGCAGACACTTTTATCCAAAGCGACTTACAAATGAGAGCACACTCACACACCAATGGTAGCAGAGCTGCCATGCAAGGTGCTAGCTTGCCATTGGGGGCAACTTAGGGTTCAGTGTCTTGCCCAAGGACACTTCGGCATGGGATCACCCGGGCCGGGATTCGAACCACCAACCCTACGATTAGTGGATTAGTGGACAACCCGCTCTACCGACTGAGCCACAGCCACCCTAATAAGTATTTTATATCTAGACCTATATCCTAGTGAGGGAATTTCTTTGCAACTGTAGATTAAAATCATGAGCATTATCCAGCTACTTTATTATTCAACCCATTAAGCAAATATATAACATTTATTGAGCTGAACCTTTCAACCACAGTGCTCAAACTATTACACAGTGATCAAGATCTGAACATTTTGTATCATAGAACACCACCATTACAAAAAAGTGCAGTTCAAAGTTAACCTTACTTGTGTTTTGTTTGTTTTTATACTTTAAATCTACACATCATTTATTATAAAAGACACAATTTGAACTTTGTTGAAAATTTATAAAAAAAAGTTTGACAATTTGTAATGGCTTACTTTTGAAATTGATATCAACAATAACATGATCCTAAAAATGGTAAATATTCTGCGATTATTCACTTTTAGAACTGAATATATTTTATTTCTCCACTGCGTCTACGACAAGGTTTATCCAAAATGAATGAATCCTTAATATAGCTAGACATTGTAATAATTAATGAGTTTTTTTTTTTTACTGTTAAAATTTAGATCAGGAAATTAAACCACACTCAAGCCAACCAGAACAGCCAGGAACCTTGGGGTGACTTTTGATGACAGCTTGACCTTTACAGACCACATTTCAACAACTGCACGATCCTGTAGGTTCATTCTGTACAACATCAAGAAAATCCAACCCTACTTCACCAAACGGGCTACACAACTACTAATCCAGGCCATCTCAAAACTGGCCTACTGCAACTCACTACTCTCAGGCCTCCTAGCAGCTCCATCAAACCCCTTCAAATGATTCAGAATGCAGCAGCACGCCTTGACATAGTGCCTACTCAGCGTGGCTCAAGGTCCCTTTCCAGAAGCTTCACACTAACTGTCCCTCAGTGGTGGAATGAACTTCCATAGTATTCTCCTTGATAGATTAGAGAATGTTGTTGGCATTGGGGGAACAGTCCTCTCCTGGCTCAGGTCTTATCTGACCGAGCTTTATAAGTTCGTAGATGTAAATGGAGATTTCTCCACTCATAGCAAGGTTAAATTTGGTGTTCC
Organism: Noturus placidus; assembly: GCA_022414735.1. Taxonomy (NCBI): domain Eukaryota; kingdom Metazoa; phylum Chordata; class Actinopteri; order Siluriformes; family Ictaluridae; genus Noturus; species Noturus placidus. The sequence continues at coordinate 35,126 of JAFFST010050745.1, read as the reverse complement.
ACAAGGTTCTGTTTTAGGCCCACTACTTTTTACTTTATATATGCTACCTCTAGGTCAAATTATTCGTAAACATGGAATTAGTTTCCACTGTTATGCTTATGATACACAGCTGTATGTTTCAGCGAAGCCAGAAGACAGACAGCAACTTAATAAAGTTGAGAATTGTGTGAAGGACATTAGGCGTTGGATGTTAACTAACTTCCTTTTACTCAATTCTGATAAGACGGAAATACTCTTGCTAGGATCACGTGTAGCTAGGAATAAGCTTTCTGATCACATGGTTTCTCT
>JAFFST010050745.1:4215-15182 GCA_022414735.1 Noturus placidus | reverse complement strand
TGCAACAACTGCTACTACTACTACTACTACTACTGCAACAACTGCTACTACTACTACTACTACTACTGGAACATCAGCTACTACTGCAACAACAACTACTACAACACCAACTACTACTACTACTACTACTACTACTGCAACAACCATTACTGCTACTGCAACAACAACTGCTACTACCACCTCTACTACTGCAACAACACCTGCAACCACTACTATTACTGCAACTGCTACTACTACTACTACTACTGCAACAACTGCAACAACAACTACTACTGCAACAACTGCAACAACAACTACTACTGCAACAACTGCAACAACAACTACTGCAACAACTGCAACAACTACTACTGCAACAACCATTACTGCTACTGCAACAACAACTGCTACTACCACCTCTACTACTGCAACAACACCTGCAACCACTACTATTACTGCAACTACTACTACTGCAACAACTGCTACTACTACTACTACTACTGGAACAACTACTACAACAACTGCAACAACACCAACTACTACTGCAACAACCATTACTACTACTGCAACAACCATTACTACTACCACCTCTACTAATGCAACAACAAGTGCAACCACTACTATTACTGCAACTACTACTGCAACAATAATAATTAATTAATTATAATTAATCAATTTGTATAGCGCTTTTTACAATGGACATTGTCTCAAAGCAGCTTTACAGAAATATCATTTTACATTTACAAGTGACTTACAAATGAGAGCACACTCACACACCAATGGTAGCAGAGCTGCCATGCAAGGTGCTATCTTGCCATTGGGGGCAACTTAGGGTTCAGTGTCTTGCCCAAGGACACTTCGGCATGGGATCACCCGGGCCGGGATTCGAACCACCAACCCTACGATTAGTGGATTAGTGGACAACCCGCTCTACCGACTGAGCCACAGCCGTCCCAACAACAACTGCTACTACTACAAAAACTACTGCAACAACAACTGCAACTACTACTACTGTAACTCATCACCTGATGACGACATGCTTCAGGACATGCTGGCTTGGAAAACCATCCACTGTGGGGAGGTAACAATAGCCTTGCATTGGACCACATCAACCACATCATTGATTATTTTCCAGAATGCCGCACCCTAATGATTTTATTTATTTTATACCACAGCAATTTACCAACATTAACAATTGTTTTATTTATTAAAAAACAATGTCTTTCTTTAATCTGTCTTATAGTTACATGTTTTGGTATGTCTGCAAAAGAGGTTAGTCCCTGTTATCATTGATGGTATATCAGCTATAAACAGTCCTTCACAAGTCTCTCTTTTTCTGTCTCGTCTCAAGTTAATCAGACCAAAAAAAAAAAAAAAAAGCAGTTACTCATGTTACAGAGAAACTGCAAAGCACAAAGTCATCTGTCCTGAACACTTTCCTGTGTCTGAAAACTTTTAGGATCTTTTAGGACTGTTACTAAGTGGTGACACTGGAGACTCATTCCAGTAGTGCTAAATAATCATCTCCTCAGAAAATACCATATAAATATTTACAGAGTCTGAGTTGTTACTTTAGAAACAATTTCATATTAGATATGCCATGCAGCTGAAACTACTGTCAGAGCTACTATTTTAGAAAACTAAAATGAACACCTTCTGACCAATCAGTTTTCTTTAGTGCTGTGGCAAAAATATTAAATCCCAATATTTAGGTTTGCTGACAGAGTGCTGGCAAAATGCTAGTGCTGCATGCAAATCCTATAAATAAAACTATACTCAAAAGATACTCATAATCTACAATACTTAAATATTTAACAAAATATGCAGTCAGTGATCTGTGAGTAAGACAGAGTTATAAGTACTGATAATACCTGCAATACCCTTTGTGACAACTGTAATAATTTATCACTATGACATTATTATAGTCATATGGCCCAGACCTACTTAATATAATAAGATGGATGTGACGAAGCTATTATGTGTTTTGTAATGAAATAACTTCCAACATGTGCAGAAAATACACAGAGGTTCTCTGACAGATTCCAAAAGCTCTGGCAGATTATAGATTGCCATTAACTGCTACCATAGTTACAGGCTTTTAAACTGAGGTCAAGATGTGAAGACGCGGTGATGCCCAGGGAGGATTGCTATTTACTACCTTGGCAGGAATTTAAAAACAGGTGAGTAATGGTATGGGAAGCCAACCAACTCAAAGTCCCACTGGGTAACACGGTGCGAACCACTGACCAGTGCAGAGCGGGCAGGTTATAACTGTGCTCTGCGGACCGGTTTGGACCTCCCAGCATGAGCCACAAAACCTGCATGACCCACTGAGCCGTGGGTGTTGTATTGGAAAGGATCTCAGACAGGTGGAAATGCCAAAAGACTTACGCTTAATTTGAGGCCCTTTAAAAAGGACAAATGTGCATAATGTGACTGTTGATAGGCGTCAGACATGAGCCTGAGAAGAAATGATTATACAAACCATTGGCAACTACTTGCCTTTTCAGTAAAATTCCGAAATAATAAATCTCTATTTATTCAAACAAGGCATACCATCTTTGCATAAATTGTGAACATCTAAGAGATCACAGCAATTACAACAACCACGTTGGTGCATACAGATTCGAGCACTTGGGAAGCGAGCAGACAAAGTGAAGGAGTTTAAGCTGTTGGCATGCAAAGAACAGCCAATCTGTCAGGATTTTAAGGATGCACTGTGCTGCCTTCAGACACCTATTTCTTCTTAAATCCTAGTCACAAATCAGTGGAGAGGAATGTTTAATAAGGAATTGTGAGAATTAATTAGCTAAGAGAAAGAGCAGGTTTGACCTGGGTGCTAGAGATGATGGTACATCAGCAGTGATGTAATGAATGTACATCAGCAGTGATTGGCACAATTCACTTTGCCATATTAAATTGTGACTGATTTCATATATAAAAAACAATATAAGCTTCATACTAATTACTCTGTATGAAACGTATGTTTAGCTAATTGACAGCCTATATATAGTATGTAATGTGTATGAGATTGTGCCCTACGATGGATTGGCACCCTGTCCAGGGTGCAACCCGCCTTGTGCCCGATGCTCCCTGGGATAGGCTCCCTGTGACTCTGAAGAAGGATAAGCTGTATAGAAGATGGATGGATGGATATATAGTATGTGGCACATTGTCGATTAACTAAATGGTGGTATTTCATTTTATTTAATAGGGAAGGCTTCCCAAACCTTTAGGGGTTCATGGGGCATTTCAGGGGGTTTGAGAGACTGTGATGGAAATGGTAACAGCACATTAAATTTGATTTTAAAAGTATACTTTTTTCACCCCCCCCCCAAAATCCAATACTTATTTCCCCTACTATATATCTTTGTCAGGTTAAACATGTAAAAAATAAAGAGGTTCAGCTGTCACAAATGGTTGGAAATATCTGAACTAGAGTATTGATTTAAACAGCTTTCATAATTAGCAGAGAACTACCCCAAAGTAACCATGACTTTGTAGCTGGTGAACAGTAGTGGCAGGGCTCCAGATGGCGACTAAAATGGTCGCCAATGCGACTAACTTTTTGATTTTGCGACCATGTTTTTTCTGCCAGTCGCCAGCGGCCAGTTACCCACAAACAAAATTTAAAAACAAATTAAATAGAAATGACCATACGTCTTCTTGTGTTAGGCTACTGAACTCTCATCTCCTCTTGCGCCTGCGTCTACCTGCCCTATTGTGTCACTCCCGTATGGTTTACAAATAAATAAAGGCTGCACTCTTGTCCTGCAGTGGTTGAAGCATCGGCTGTATAGATGAACAGAAACAGGTTTAACGTTGCGTTTATCGGGTTAAAAAGTTAGACATGTTAACTTTAATAAAGGTGTTTAATGTAGTTTGATGTGGTTTAGTTTGTTGGAATTTGAATTTATACATTATATGTAGGTTAGATAACTGCATAGTTAACTAACGCTAGCCAGCTGACTAGAAAACGAAATGTGCACACGAAAAATGAGACTTTTTCTCATTCCCTGCCTCCTCTACATCAGATGCCGATGATGTTGAGACAAACTCGACCAGTAAAAGTTCTCAAGTGACATTTGAGTCATCCCAGCCTTTTTCAAATCGGAGTCTTTTTCTCCAGTCCCTGCGTCTCCCATCCCGACAAGACAGTTTAAATCAGCTTGGCTACAAGAGTTCGCCTGGTTACAGTGGGGCAAAAAAGTATTTAGTCAGCCACCAATTGTGCAAGTTCTCCCACTTAAAAAGATGAGAGAGGCCTGTAATTTTCACCAAATGTACACTTCAACTATGAGAGGTAAAATAATCCAGAAAATCACATTGTAGGATTTTTTATGAATTTATCAGTAAATTCTGGTGGAAAATAAGTATTTGGTCACCTACAAACTAGCAAGATTTCAGGAGCTCACAGACCTGTAACTTCTCCTTTAAGAGGCTCCTCTGTCCTCCACTCGTTACCTGTATTAATGGCACCTGTTTGAACTTGTTATCGTTATAAAAGACACCTGTCCACAACCTCAAACAGTCACACTCCAAACTCCACTTTGGCCAAGACCAAAGAGCTGTCAAAGGCCACCAGAAACAAAATTGTAGACCTGCCCCAGGCTGGGAAGACTGAATCTGCAATAGGTAAGCAGCTTGGTGTGAAGAAATCAACTGTGGGAGCAATAATCAGAAAATGGAAGTCATACAAGACCACTGATAATCTCCCTCGATCCGGGCTCCACACAAGATCTCACTCCGTGGGGTCAAAATGATTACAAGAAAGGTGTGCAAAAATCCCAGAACCACACGGGGGGACCTAGTGAATGACCTGCAGAGAGCTGGGACCAAAGTAACAAAGGCTACCATCAATAACACACTACGCCGCCAGGGACTCAAATCCTGCAGTGCCAGACGTGTCCCCCTGCTTAAGCCAGTACATGTCCAGGCCCTTCTGAGGTTTGCTAGAGAGCATTTGGATGATCTAGAAGAGGATTGGGAGAATGTCATATGGTCAGATGAAACCAAAATGGAACTTTTTGGTAAAAACTCAACTTGTGTTTGAAGGAGACAGAACACCATACCTACTGTGAGTGGAATGGGAGTGGAAACATCATGCTCTGGGCCTGTTTTTCTGCAAAGGGACCAGGACGACTGATCCGTGTAAAGGAAAGGATAAATAAGCCATGTATCGTGAGATTTTGAGTGAAAACCTCCTTCCATCAGCAAGGGCATTGAAGATGAAACGTGGCTGGATCTTGCAGCATGACAATGATCCCGGGCTACAAGGGAGTGGCTTCGTAAGAAGCATTTCAAGGTCCTGGAGTGGCCTAGCCAGTCACCAGATCTCAACCCCATAGAAAATCTTTGGAGGGAGTTGAAAGTCCATGTTACCCAGCGACAGCCGCAAAACATCACTGCTCTAGAGGAGATCTGCATGGACGAATGGGCCAAAATACCAGCAAGTGCATGAAAACCCTGTGAAGACTTACAGAAAACGTTTTACTCTGTTATTTCCAACAAAGGGTATATAACAAAGTATTGAGATGAACTTTTGTTATTGACCAAATACTTATTTTCCACCAGAATTAACCAAATATTTAATAAAAAAATCCTACTTTTCTGGATTTTTTTTCTCATTTTGCCTCTCATAGTTGAAGTGTATCTATGGTGAAAATTACAGGCCTCTCTCATCTTTTTAAGTGGGAAAACTTGCACAATTGGTGTCTGACTAAATATTTTTTTACCTTTTTTACCCCACTGTACGTTATGACCATGGGAAAATGCACCTTTTATGCTAAAGCAGGACAAGATATTGGTGGTAAAACAGAGTTCATTACCGGTTCGAGTCATTAAAAAAGAAACTGTGAAAGAAGCATGGTGACACTAAAAAACATGAGAACGCCAGGGATTATGTAATTGCTAGGTCTGCCCCTCGTGCCACCCAATAGTGAAAGCAGTGCAATGCTTAATGCTTGTGATAAAGTCGCAGAAAGAGATTAGGGAATTGAAAATAAAATTCAATGCACCCTACATGATTGCAGTGGAAGAAATACCATTCACAAAGTTTAGCTCTCAGATTCTATTGATGAAGAAGAATGGTATGGATGCATCAAAAGACATATGATAATGATACAGCATGTGCAGAGTCTGTAGGTTGCATTGCAGATGAATTGAAAAGCAGTGTGCTGGAGAAGATTTTAAAGGGAAATGCATCTCTGTTATAAGTGATTGTGGCACAGATGTCTCAGGAAAAGACAATGTTATTGTATACTGTAGGCACGTATCTGATGTTACAGCTGTGCGAAGGGAATGCAGAATGCTGAAAACATTAGTGAAAGGTCAGTTCATGGATAAGACATACACCGACTTATGGAAAGTGATGCTAAGGAAGGAGCCATTCTGTACAGATTTTAAGAACATTTTTCACTTAGTTGAAATAATGCTGGTTAATTGGTAAATGGCGCACTTGTATAGCGCTTTTATCCAAAGCGCTTTACACTGTGTCTCATTCACCCATTCACAGATACACTCAAACGCAATGGTAGCAGAGCTGCCATGCAAGGCGCTAGCTTGCCATCGGGAGCAACTTAGGGTTCAGTGTCTTGCCCAAGGACACTTCGTCATGTGGAGTCATCCGGGCCGGGAATCGAACCGCCAACGCTGGTAGACAAGCCGCTCTACCAACTGCGCCACAGCCAGATATGGTTCTTCCCATATCTGCAGCTCAGTAAGAAAGAGGATTCTCAGCATAGAATAGAATAAAATCAAAAGTGTGCAGTTCCTTATGTGTAAAAACACTGGAAGACTTAGTGAGGATCACTACAGAGGGCCTCTCACTTGTCCAGTTTGACCCAGAGCCCAGTGTGAAGCGTTGGTTGTCTGCAAGCAAAAGAAGGCACAGACCTAACTACACTGGTTGGCCAAGTGACATTGACATGGTGGTGGTGGGAGATATGGACTGAGCCTAAATAAGCAGGAAACAACTAATTGCACACAGTTGAATAAAAAAGTGGAAAAAAGAAACAAAATAACTGAGCATTTAATTATTTATGGTAATATGATTCAGTATGATATACTGAACATTGCACATATTGTGTAAGCTATGGGAAGCAGAGTAAACAAAGGCAGACAGTACAGAGGGGAAAGAAAAGGCAGTGTGAGGTAGCTGTTTTAACAATGATATCGTATGTCATATGACACCACTATATTTTGGCTCCTGAAAATTTGATATGGCGCCTAAATATTTTGGGTTTTGGAGCCAGTGGCTCCTAGATATTTTTTATGCCTGGAGCCCCGAATGGTCTTCAATTTTATCTGCAAAGAACAGCAGCCTTTCATTCCAACAAAGCAGGACCTGATTTATTTGTTTAATCAGTTCCTCTTAGTCACCAATCAACTGTGTTCTTCCAATCAAGTGTGCTTCCTGTTGGCTGTAATGAAAGCCTTCAGTCAAATCTTGGTCTCTAGTGGTACTGCTTCCCATATGACAAGGCGACTGTATCCCTTACTAACTACACCTACATCAATAGCTCTCAATTACTATTCAGAAATTTTTGCAGACAGGTGAGCTAAGGGTAAAAACTTGTTGAGAGGAGGTGTTTTTTTTTTAGCTATAAGATGATGGAAAATCTATAATGATGTAAGAAATTACAGACTGCCTCTCAGCAGATTCCACCCCGAACTGTGTTAGGGTAAGCTTGTTCCCCAAAAAGGCAGAATTATCAAAAGGGACAATTTATCTGGGACTCAGCAATATGCGTATAATACCACCTAAAGGGACATTCACAGTTATAGCATGGGAGCGACAGTGGGACATCAAAAACCATCCCTGAACAAAGGGCTACGTGACCGTAATTAGCATTCAGAAAGACATTTGTCTCGATAATCCAATTACATCATCATTTGGGGTCATTTGTAACAATATCAGTACTGTGAGAACGGAAAGTGATCACATCAAATACTATTCGTAATTTACATTTAGAATGAAACTTCATTTATATTACATACCAAAAACCTGGTTTGAAACACAGTATAAAATTTCTGTGCTGATATTGTTCGGGGTTCTCTTTGACGCCGACGAACCAAAAGTGCTTAATGTACTTTGTCACTGCCATGCTGAAATAAAGTTATTCTTCTTTGAGATCTTCTACGACATCTTCATTTTTTCTTACAATGATCTTTTAGAACACTCAGTAGCACGGATACCGTCTTAGAAATAATCATGCTAACATGGATATGGAAAATACAGACCATAAACAAGAAATCTAAATAATTTATTAAAATCAAATTTTGTACTCTACAAATTCTTACCTGCCTTTGAACAAAATCCATCAAGTTTTTGAAGTCTAGATCGTCGTAGTAATTCACCATGCCTTTACGAACATTTTTGTTAAGAAGATTCACTGTCTGAAATAGGAAAACAAAATACAATTTAACCAAATTGTACACCGAGATAATAAAAACAAGCATGATTTTTACTGCTCTCAAAATTGAATGTCAGCTTTTAAATATAAGCTAAGGTAATGGCAGTTATCTTCTTCAGAAGACATTAAACTCTGAAAAAAAAATGTAATTTAGGAACGATTCAAAATCATTTACTCTGTTCACGTTTTGTTACACTGAAGCGTTACATTAACATGGATTTTTGCTACATTTTACTAATGAATTTCTGAACTACATGTAAAGGCGGGGTTGACTGTAGCTACAGATGAGGACATGTTTCATGAAGGAATATCGACGGTGATTGCAGTAGCAGCCTTTGCTGTAAATGCAACTATAATCTCAATGTGGAAGGCCATAAACAATACAATTAAAAACAATCAAATAAATGTCCAACCTATTTCCCAAAAAGAGCTAGTATAGTCTGTACGTCTATAGCCTATTAATGACAGGATTTGTATTTTAATGTACTTAGCACACTATACTTTAGTGCATCAGTGGTTATGCACTTTGAAAACAATATAAATCTCTGTCTATGAATTTATGAAAAGTGCCACCATCAGTAGCAATGACTGACTTGTTATTAGCAGCCTAGAGAGGGTGTTTATTGTTTGATATAAAACCACAACTTGTAGAAATTGGTAATACAAAATACATAGCTGCATTTTCCATATGGCCAAGTAGCAGATAGTTGTGTAACTGGAAACGCCTTAATTAATAGACGACGTGACTGAACTCCAGAATCACTGAAATACTCCCTCCTAATACATTAGTAACCCTGGAAATTGTGTTTACATTATGATTTTAATTTTAGTTTTACTAGGGGTAGAAAAAGCATAGCATGGAAAGCATACCAGTCACTCACTACTTCATCCTAAGATGGCACTCTCACTGAACACATTTCCAACCTATTACACTCAAAGTGAGAAACTGAAACCTACTCGGTTCCTGAACAGCAGAGCCACAATTCCACCTGTGAGCTCCAAAATCAGACAGATTGCCAATGTGTAGAGGAACTGCAATGAGAAACAGAAGAAGGTGAGCACAAAAATCAATAATCTACATTTAGGAACAAGAGGTGTTTTAATAGTAAACATAAATTGTGCTATTGTTGTGTTTGCTCACAAAACCCGGAAGAAATAAAAATTGACAGCATTGTCAAGGGTCACAGGCTTCAATTTTTTCTTTAGGCCTGAGGCACAGTGTACCCTGACGGTGTTTGTCACTCTACATGATGGAAAAACAAAACTTTAAGAAAGTATCCCTGTGAGAGGAGAGTATGTTCAGCGTTGAGAGAGAGTTGGATAATGAGGATTGGTTAGTTTAGTGGTCACTGACTACGTTTACATGGACAGCAGTAATCTAATTATTGACCTTATTCTGAATAAGACAGAATATTGTGATTAAGGAGTTTACATGAATTGCTTTTAGGATATTCCTTTCATGTTCCCGTTTTACATGTTATAGAACATAGATCGATTAACGGCACACGTTATTACGTCCCCATGCCATGCCATTCGACGTTCCCTTTATTCAGTTCCTCTTCGTTATGGTACCGTATACAGCTTTGGATGTTTAATTTTTCATTTTACATAAGCTTCAAGTGCAGTTAATTATTTGTCATGCTATACATGCAAATAGATGACTGATGGGCTGTCCCGCATACCTACCTACTATATTGTAGCCGAAATACAAGTATTTCACCTACTACAGACATGTATTTTGCCTACTATATAGTAGTTAAGTATGCGGTTTCAGACGCAGCCATGCTCTCTTGTTTGCCGTCAAACGGTTGAGCACTGCCGTGTGTGATCGCAAAATGCGGTGAAAACTCCCACACAACGTTAAGTGTGATTAAGGTGTATACATGTCTGTAATGCACTTCGATAAAGCAGCTAAAATAGGAATACTCCACATGTCTTAATTCAATTTGTGTTTACTTTGAGCATGACTTTAGCCGGATTACCTTAATCAAAAATTGCTGTTTACATGGTAGTTTCTTAATCAGAGTATTGCTTTAATCGGATTAATATAGGAATATTATTGTCCATGTAAACGTACTGACTGTTAGTTTCATGGATGAAATTTTAATTCATCTCGTATTCATGTATAATTTCTCGATCTATTCCTGCTTCCGGAAGACTTGAATTCTTCATTAGACGATACTAACATAATGACTATGTTATTATAACTAATTATACTATAATTATTATTTGTGTTCCTGAATTTAATTGTTTGTAAAATGTAGGCAAAATTTTATCCATCATAAAAAATATTATAAATATTAAAATTACTTTCCCCCAGCTCTTTTTAACAGCCATTTACTGCTAAGCTTGTCTCACTGTACATGCATTCTATGCAAATATATCTGGTGCTTGACCCATTAAAAATGGATTTTTATGCAATTGAAAGTCAAAAGGTCTGATTACCCTCACCTGTAAATGAACTAAATTCTGATAGCAGAACCCTGGTGAGTGATGTGATTAACGAGCCTCAGTAATGGATGTGATTACTGAGCCTCTTCAATTACATGTCAATTACTCCATTGACCTGGAACCCCC